>JAQGBS010002378.1:0-13287 GCA_034698545.1 Acrobeloides obliquus | reverse complement strand
CATTTTCTATTTTTGTAATCACGCTTTTCCTGCAAACGATGGCTCAAATTGTAGGTACTAACTAGGAGTAAATAATACACAAGTCCTCGGAGGGTATCCATCGTGCGTGATCCAAGACTTTTGCTCGGTACTGTAGGACTATTTACTATTACTAGAACTAAGTATAAATGAAATTTCGCGTCTGCCGCTGCGTTTTCAAAAAAAGCGTCTTGCGTTTTAGTATAAATGGCGCCTTATAAAAAAATGGAGAGGGGCTTAGTTAGGGGTTGACTATAGACTAGCATAAAAGGAAGTTCCAAAACTTACTTTGGGGAGCTTTTTTTATCTCTACATCGCTAGAAGTAGGACTCTTTTCCATATTTATTTCAAAAATTTATTTCAAACAAATTATAGACGGCAATCTTTTATCAACTAAAATACAGGGTGTCCCAACTGGTCGTTCAGATTTGTTTTGCTTGTATTTTTTTTACTAATGCGTAATTTTTGACTGTTCTGGACTCATTTTGTAGCTAAACAGTTACCATTTATGCCTGTTAAAAATTTTAAACATTTCCTTTGAAAATGTGAAGAAAAATTTTTGTAAGGGGGCCCCTTACGTGATTTTTTGTTTTTGTGCAATTTTTGTTGTTTCAATTTTGACTTTCAAGCAATGGTGTTTACGGATCCTGAAAAATTTGCACTTGTGGAGATTTTCATTGAGGAAGGCTGGAGCTACGTCAGATTTGTTCGCCGAGTGCGTCGGGAACGAGGCCGAAACGCGCAGGATGCAATCCGGCGTGCGGTTGCTGAGCTAAATGAGGACGAGGAGTGCGCGTTCGAGTCTTTGGAGAGTTTCGCCGCTGGCTTGATGAGTGTGTTCGACGTGGTGGCCAGAGCGTGGAGCGCCGTTAATTTGTTAAAATTACCTCACGATCGGATGCATTTTGTTACTTGTTATGGTGGATAAATTGTTAAAATTTTAAAAAGTTCTTTTTGAAAAAAAATGAAAAAATCACGTAAGGGGACCCATTTACAAAAATTTTTCTTCACATTTTCAAAGAAAGTGTTTAAAATTTTTTAACAGGTATAAATGGTAACTGTTTAGCTACAAAATGAATCCAGAACCGTCAAAAATTACGCATTAGTTAAAAAGATACAAGCAAAACAAATCTGAACGACCGGCTGGGACACCCTGTATAGTATATGAAAAGAAAATTAACAAAAGCAATTTACTAAGAAAAGGTGTTTAATAAATTAGCATGTATTTTAGGCAAATTGCTTAGCTAATCGGAAACGTTATTTGGAAATTAAATTCTAGGTAAATCTATTTGCTCAAAATTTCAAATAAACTTTGAGCCATAAGCATAATTGAATATAAAAATTAAAAATTCTCTTATGACACCAAGACAACTTTACAAATATAAGATCTCTGTACGTCAATCTTGATTTTTCCATCTCCCATCGACGGCACAAACAACATTAGAGGAAGTTGTGGGATAGCTGATATGAAGATTTTTTCTATAAAAAACAATGATATTCACCTGTATCCGATTTCGATATTGACTTGTAGTTTTCTCAAGTTTTGCAAGCGACAACTGAGTACAAGGAAGATGATAGTTATATTTTTATAAGTTTCAACTCTCTATTACAAGAACGTGTAATAGAAGCATTTAAACCAGAGTCAAATAACTTGATAATAATTGAATGTGAAGAAGATAAATCTATAGAAGAAAAAGACTTACAGGGAATCCAATGTCAATTATCTCAAATCATCAATGCAAATATTACCAAGAAAATAGTTCTTATCACTAAGCAAGAAAATGCTTTCACTGATTTGTTTAAAAAATATCATACATATCAAGAAGCAACAGATAACAAGAATAGTTTTACCCATCTAACTACCGCATCAGAGAACAAGTTGTTACAAGAGTGTAAAATCATATGGCAAGGGCATGAGATAAGTTTAAATCAATTAATAGATGAAAATTCAAAAGAACTGATAGATTCAACAACACTAGTTAGGCTGATTCATAATGAAAAAAAGTCGAACCCGGCTCCATTGTGTTGTAATGGCTGATGACTTTGCCACTGCAACACAATTTTGTAGTTTGTATTATGAAAATAAAAGGGGGGAGCGCTAAATCGAGGTTTTACTGTATTACAAAAAGAAATACTCGATATTACATCTAAAAAGATATTACAAAAAAAATTTATATTACAAAAAGAAATATATTATATTACAACAAAAAATATTTTCGTATATTAAAGCTAGGAACTCCTTTAGAACAAACTATATTTGAAAGTTATTGTGAGAAAATGATAGTAATGTTTGATGGCTTTGATGAAATCAGTCCTGACTATAGAGACATTGTAATTGATTTAGTGAACGTACTAAGAAATAGTACAATAAAGCAACTTTGGGTCACAACTCGGCCTAATGAGAGAGATATACTGGAAGATAAGCTACAGCAGCTTTCCTATAAACTCGGATCTTTCTCTAAAGTCAATCAAGTAAACTTTTTGACTGAATTTGGCAACAAACATCAGGTCATTCTGAAGTTACTCAAGAACAGCAAGAACGGTTAAAAGATTATGCTGGAGCATTAATAGACTTACTACCAAAATCGATTAGATATAAAGAAGGCACAGAATTGACTGGCATTCCCCTCCAAACGAGAATGCTTGCCGAAGCGTTTGAGAAGGATTTTGCAAAGTTATTTAAAGCAAAAGAAGCTAAGCTGCAATTACTAGAGAAGCTTGATCTCTCTGATTTATATAAATGCTATTTCAAGAAAAAATATGATATTCAGCTAGAAAAAAGTAAATTAGATAGTAGCTAACAAAAAATCCGTAGTGAAATAGTGTACTCGAAATTTATAAAAAAGCATCAAGACTTAGCCTTATATACATTGTTTCCAGAAGACAAGGTAGAAATGTTACTCTGTGAACAATTTTACCAAGAATTTAGCAAAGAATATCCAGATTTAGCTAAAAACGTCCTCCTTGACGAAAATAATAAACGGTTACTTTTTAAGAATAATAAACAAACGCTCTTATCTTTTATCAGTGATATAAAAAAAGGTAAAGCAAATATTGGGATTATTGATCAAATCATTAAAGATAAACCTCACTTTATTCACAGAACTTTTGCTGAATACTTAGTAGGAAAGTTTTTGGTAGCTAGTCTAGACAATGAAACAATATTTGAGTTTGTACTGCAAGAAATTCTTATACAACCAGATTATCAAGTTACTAGAGCTTTTCTTAATTCTCAGTTGACGGAATCTTTACCAGAAACTGCTTTGGCACGATATGGAAAGCAGATAGAAAGATTATGGCAATCAGATAAGAAAAATCTTTATAATAAAGAAGGCATGACGTTTTTACACCTAGCAGCTGAAGAAGATACAGTAAAAATTATCAGATTTTTATTGAATTGTCTAAAAGGACATGAAACAATTCTAAAATCTCTAGTGGAAGCCACTACTATTAGTGAAAGCTACTTCGATTATTATTATAAGACTCGAACAGCTTTACATTTAGCTGCTGCAGGGGGTTACTTAGATGTTGTCCAATGTTTGGTGGAACGTGGAAAAGCTAATGTTGAGGCTAAAAACAATGATGGCATGACGGTGCTGCACTATGCAGCTCTGAGGAATAAATGGAATGTCGTTCAATGGTTGGTGGAACATGGAAAAGCTAATGTTGAGGCTACAGACAATTATGGCAGTACGGTGCTGCACTATGCAGCTCAAGAGAATAAATTGAATGTCGTCCAATGGTTGGTGGAACATGGCGCTGATGTTAATGCTACAAACAAGGATGGCAGTACGGTGCTGCACTATGCAGCTCTGAGGAATAAATGGAATGTCGTTCAATGGTTGGTGGAACATGGAAAAGCTAATGTTGAGGCTACAAACAATGATGGCATCACGGTGCTGCACTATGCAGCTCAATCTTGGCAAGATGAATTGGATGCCGTCCAATGGTTGGTGGAACATGGTGCTGATATTAATGCTATAAATATTAATGGCAAGACTCCACTTAATTTAGCTGAAGAACGAGGAAACAAAAAAATCACTGGATATCTTAAAAAATCACTGAATATTAAAAAAGATAGTAGAATCTGTAGGAGTTAGTACTGAATCAGCTGCGATGGCAGAAGTTATTACTGTGAATGGGCCAGAGAATTTTGCTGACTTACCTTGTGAGACACGGGAGGACATGCTTAAGCTCTTGGCAACAATCAATAATTTTGTATCCAAGCATTTTATTTTATGTAAAAAAATTTTATAACATGATTAATTAAACAATTAATTATAGAGCCTGGAAGCGAGCGCCTGTCAGCACTCGTATTTAAGAGGCAATATCTCGAAATATCGAAGATAGCTCCCTAGGGGGTGGTGGTAGAAAAAAAGTATTGCCACAAACATGAAGTCTAGCTTATTTTTAAGTACCTAGTGAGTGACTAATAAAAACGTAAAAAGTAGGTCCCGTGCTTTTATACTTGTGGAAAAATCGAGGGTCACGTTTGGCATAAAATCGGCATCCGGACCATTTTAGTATTTCTATTATAACTTTTTTTTATAAATGCGTTTCCCACAATTTAAAGCATGTTTTTATTGCCCATTGTTGCTCTTTCCAATGACACCAAAACTATGTCCCAAGCCTCTGTAGTTGTCGAGAAAAGTGACTTTCTTTCTGTATATCACAATTTTTTGCAATTTTACAGTTTATACACAGAACTTACCGAAAATGAGCTGCTTGTATAGGTAAAATGAAGAAACCCTTATGAAAGTTATGGTCCCGTATGTTACTAAAACTTGATCTCGCCCATACTTTTTGGACATTTTAAAGACCGCTCGTATTTGGAAATTTTGGATTAAGCCTTGATCATGCACGACATCAACTTTCTAAATGCCTTGCATCATTTTAGCCGACCCACGTCATGCATGATCAAGTGGATCAAACTGTACACAGATCTTTTGTCAGATTTTTATAACAGCTATATATTATCACATCATATACACACTCGCACACACAACTTTTTCCCTCTCTCTTGATAATTGCTTTGTACATATTTGTGACTTAAAATCAATAAGAAACCGTAATTTTTGGATTAAGCCCCTCCTTGATCATGCATGACATCACCTTTCGAAATGTCTTTCATCATTTTGACCGATCCACATCATGCATGATTAAGTAGATCAAACTTCACACAGCTCTTTTGTCGGATTTTTATAACAACTACATATTTACCTTTATTAATGTATGAGTTTTTGAAAATAATTTAGGTCTTATACCAGCCATTCAGGAATGCTTTTTGAGCTTTCTGAAAAATTTAAGAGTATCCAAAAGGCGACGCGTTTGTGCGGATTTTGACTGAGTTTAAAAATTAATACTTTTTATGAGTATTTGAGGCACTATAACTTTCGCCACATTTCATGTTCGCCACGTTGCCAAAAAACTATAACTTTTGTCACGTACATGTCTATATACATATTTATTGCAAATCAGACAACTCAATTAGTCTGAAATTAAATATGTTTATTGACACAAAAGTGGCGAAAGTTAGTGTGTTGAGATTCGTGGCGAAAATTATAGTGTAGTATTTGAATTTGCACATTTATATTAAAAGAATGAAATTATTATTTAAACTAAAAAATCTAACAAGGAAAGAGACGGTACTTGATGGTCACAGATTTTTTCCGGACTAAGTTAAAAATGTAGTAGGAGCTATATTACGATCAAAATAGGTAAGAACGTTGAGACGGCGTTACGACTAGAGTAGAATTTTGAGCGGATACTCCAAGGGTCCCATGGTTCGGTAGTACTGGGCTTATATCAGGCGCCCCTCAAGGCTGGTTTAAACCGCGCTTGAGGCCAAAAGATTTTGCCTAGTAGTAACATCCTCTTTGGATAGCTCTCTAGAATGCCCGGCATTACAAGAAGTCGCAATTCGCAGCCATTTTTCTTCATAGACATTTTTCATGCAAAATTCTGATTGAACATTAAATTGGACAGAAATTTGAAATCTCCTAACCGGCCTTTCTTCTATATATCCTGCCTTATGCCACGCATAATGAATGAACGGCTCGAAGCGCGGCGCAGAAAATTGATTCTAGACTTTGTATTTTGAATATGTTATCTCGAATGTGAAGCTTTATATCCAGAACATCCAAGAGAACTCTATCTTTTTAACTATATCCTTTCACATCCTGAAGAAGTATACATCTAGAGGCTGGATTCTCTTAAATGAGCGAATTGTGACTTTTGACCTATTTTAATCGTTTCAATCATAGCTGAACAAAGAAGGAGGTACTGTCCCCCCCCCCACTTCGTCTTTTTGCCGAAAATTTGTAATATTTTGCCTAGAATTTTTAAGCGACCATGTCGTATTTAGGAGCCAGTACCCCCTCTTTATACAGCTATGAGGGGACCATGTTGTATTTAGGGCATCATTACCCCCCTCCTTGTACAGCTATGGTCTCAATATATCTCCTATTACATTTTTAACGTGGTCCGGAAAAAATCTGTGACTATCAAGGATCTTCTCTTTTCTTATAAGAATGCCCAAAAAGGCCGTGCTATTGCGCAGTCTTTTCAACTATTTTATTATCTAAAATTAGGAGGAAAATCAAATAATTTTATTACTATGAAAACTCCAAAAGGTATTTAAAATTTTGTGCTGATAATTACGCATCAACCCAATATTTATCATCAACTTTATAACTTTTTTGATATGGGTTTGTGTGAATGTAATGTAATTTGTTCAAATTTATTTTTGAAAATTTTTGTTCATTTTGACACATTTTGAATCATAGTTAACAAAGCGAAATCGTTTTCAAACAATTGTCAAATGTGATACAATTTGTCGTTTATCGGTCGGCTCACTTGTGTTTTGTTTAATAAATTGACCATTCGTTTCTTTCACATCTAGTGTTTTTATTCCATCCTTTTCGTTTTTTTGTTTAACAAGTTTAAAAAAAAATGGATTTCGATGGATTTTTTGAAAACCTTTTACACGAATTGAAACAACTTGGATTCAATCTAAATTTTTTCCAACTTTTAGCGGATTTTACCTGGTTATTTGCATTGTTGTTTCTACTCAGATTCCTTGTTAAACAGAAATCTTGTAAAGGAATCTCTGGAGAAACTCAAATTTTGTATGCTTTAGTGGTTTTGACTAGATATGTGGATATTCTTACGGACTATATATCAACTTATAATTCAGCGTTTAAAGTAGGTTTTGTTTCTTTGAAAAAAACCGCTTTTTTAGTATATTTATATCTCGCTACATGTTATGACAGTGATTATCTTCTTTGATAATGCCAATCGAGAAAACTCTACTGACTTCTTCGGTATAAATTGGTCCCTCATTGCTGTTTTGATCGGCTTCTGCGATTCACTGACATACTTTAGTAATGTTGACCCTCCATATAGACTGGTCGACAATGCTCTTTATTTTAGATGAGTTTTTCTAGGCACAAACCAGTTTCCTTCCTGCAAAATTCCTCTCGGGTCCTCCCAAAATTGCCTGAATTGCAAATCAGGCAACTTTTATTACTTTGGGCAACTTTGGGAAGAATTTTATACGGGGGAGGGGAAACAGGTTTTTGCCTTTTGCTATATTTTTACCTTAAAGAGGGGGGGGGTGCATTTTACGAGAAAATTTTTTGTAAAAATGACCCTATTCGGGATAATTTGATGCGAAGAATTGATTGCACACACTCCCATTTCGATCAAGTTTTCGTGAAAAATTGCCTATTTTGGGCGAAAATAGCGACGAAAAAAGTGAAAAAAATAGGCAATTTTTCACGAAACTTGATCAAGATGGCGTTTTTACGCTTCGGGAGTGCGCGCAATCGATTTCTCGCATCAAAAACCCCAATAGGGTCATTTTTACGAAAATTTCTCCTAAATGGTCGCAAAATGCATCTCCTTTTAATATACCCATTTTAGCCATTATTTGGAAGCCGGAAGCCATCGCGATTATTCCTCAAATTTGTATGACTTACAAAGAAGAAAAGCCGAATCGAGGTGTTTTCATCTACATGTTGATGTTATATGCTTATAGAAGCTTTTATGTTGGGAATTGGATCTATCGATACTATACAGAGGGTTACTATGATCCTAGGCATAAAATCATGTGAAAGAATTTTGAAAAAAATTTTTTCAATTTTTACTTTGTGCAAAAAAATTTGGCTCCAAGCTGGATTCGAACCAGCGACCTTTGTGATGAATAAGCCGCTGCTTTATCATTGCACCACCGCGCCTAATTACAAACCAAATACTAGTATAAAAGGTCGAAAAAATCTATATGTTCCCTGAATCAGGATCAGGAAGGCATTTTTATGCTTCGGCGATGCGCGCAATCGATTTCTCACATGATTTTACCCCTAAAAATGATCTTTTTAGGAAAAATTTTTTCTTGGATTAGGCCATAAATGTCACCCCCCCCTTTAATATTTTTTGTAGAATAAATCATTTTTTTAATAATTGAGTTTTACACGTACTTTCATATGGCTCATGATCATCAAAATAAACGAAGAAATCTTGCAAAAAATTGTTAAATATGATGTCCGGTTTTTAATCGATTGCTTTCCCGTGATTTGTTCGATGTTTGTTTATTAAATTGCTTATTTGTTTTTTAGATCTAGTGTTTTTTCAGTCAATCTTTTCTTTGTTTAGCTTTCTTTGCTTTTTAATTGTCATTGCTCGAATGCTACTCTAAAAAGTTGACACCGGAGCCTGGGAAGCCACAACAAACCTAGCTTGTATGGACTAGAGGTGTAACGAATATTTAGAAAGTTCGAGTATTGAGTCGAGTACTAAATTGTGATCGAGTAGCAAAAAATGTCGAGTATTGAGTACATCTCTAGTAACAGAAAATCTTGGTTATGTATTTTATTGGATAGATACACTCAGCCATGATACATTTTTAGTCATCTTGACAAAGTTTAGATTTGTTCCGACACCAAATACCCATCAATTTGGCTAGCACAAGAACGCTTGAAAAACAATTGGCCAATTTTTCTCTGCCAAAATGAACATTTTGACGAGCAATCGATCGCAGACTTTCTGACCATCAAAGGTAACCAATTTCAGTGCTTGTTCCAAAATGGCATAGATTTTATGTTCTTAAGAGCTGGAAAAGCAGATGGAACTGTCGATAGAGTGGGACTACAAAACATTAACAATGCATACCAGGGAGATTTTTTGAAAAAAAGCCGCGATGGCTATGGACATAGGCTATACGATATATTCTATAGGCTATATGTTAAAGACTATAGTCTATTGACTAAACCCATGGCGTTAAATTTAGTTCAATCTGATGTATTTTTAGCCGGCTTAAGCCAAGATGAAATGATGTTCCTATACTTCGCACTTAACACTAATTTAGCGCTCCCCCTAAAACTTAATTTAGCGCCCCCTTTTTAATTTTTGATAGAAATTTCGAGGATTAACCTCTAAAATTTTGGGAGTCAACCCCCGAAAAAGCGGGAAATAACCCCTCGCCACTGAATTACAGTGAAACCTCGGATTAGCGCCCCGGAAAATGGGCGCTAAATCGAGGTTCCACTGTTCCAGATTATCACCTCTATAAGAATAGTGTCAGCATGTATGGTGTAAACGTTGGAACAATTTGACGAAATCCAGATGGTCAAGATAAGAAATCGGTTAAAGAAAGAATTGAAAAACAAAGATTTTTAAGCTTTTTAAATAGAATAAATGTTTTCTATGTTCTTTACAAAAATTTCGTATAAGTTGCTAGCTTTTTAATGGTATATAGAACTTGGAGTATGACTTTATCCGGACTGAGATGTACAACATGAAAATTTGGGTCATCCAAGTTTGCACATAGGGGGACCAAGGGGTCGATCTAAGTCGGAAAATTGATTTCCAAAATTTTATATTAAAAATTAAGGGCATATTTTCCTAGTCATGAAAAACCAAAAAATTTCTTTTGGAAAATTTTTATTTAAGAACAGCCCAATAAATATAAATAAACTGTTAGATCAAGCAACTGATTCTATTCAAGCAAACAAGAGTTTTATTTAATACTTTATTATTTTTCAATTTATAATAATTGCAGCGAGAAGAGTAAACGATGCTTTGTAGAGCGCAAAAATATAACTTGAGTTGTTACCGTGTAACAAGAGATAGATTTAGTTGCAAAGTCACGCCTTTTATACCCCGAGATGTCTTTTATACGAATTTCAGAACAATCGCTTTAATGAACAATAAAGTATAAAGGATTTAGAACAGAAATACTTTTTCAAGGTTCTAGAGAGGTTCAAAGATTTAGTACTTTTTCTTCTAAAGATTTATAAGGCTTTGAACCTCTCTAGAACCTCGAAAAAGAACTTTTGAGATGAAACTTTTGGTTGGAAGTTATGCACAACATAAAAATTTGGAAATCAAATTTTCTGACCTCAATCTAACATTATGGTCCACCTAGTTTTTATAACGATAAAAAAGTCTAAAAATCCTAAAATCCAAAAAATACAGGTCAAGGTGGTGTAAGCGGGGGGATTCATTCAAAGTGATAACCCGCTTAGTTCGGACCATATATGAGTAGTTTTCAGATATACACACCCTACAAACGGCCGTTTACGTGTTAAAAATTTTTTTGAAATCTAAAAAATTTGATGAAAATTTCTCAAAAAATACAGGTCAAGTGTTATAAGAGGTAGTTTAAATGGGTTCATTCAAAGTGATAACCCGCTCACTTCGGACCATGTATGAGAAATTAATTTACTTTCTCGTTTATATTCAGACCTTACTATAAATCAATGTCCCTCTAATAAGTTGTGATAACAGCCAGAGAAAGAAAGAAAAGAGACTATTTGACTAGCATTTTTTGTCCGTTTTTCTATTTCGTCATATTTTTTAGAAAAATGAATCATATGTCAAAAAAGAGATGTCTCTTTTTCTCTCATTTCTAATAGAACTTATTCAACTGGTTGTTATAGAGAAATAGCCTTGTATATAACTGGAGAACGTTTCGAACTACTATACAAGGTCCGAACTAAGCGGGTTATCTTGACTTTCATTCAAAACTCCCCCCGCTTACATAACTTGATCTGTATTTTTTGAAAATTTTTCATCAAAATTTTTTAGATTTCAAAAAATTTTAACACGTAAACGGCCGTTTGTAGATGTGTATATCTAAAAACTAGATGGCTTCCTGAGCACTTTTTACTGAATGAGTTCTTCAGAACATCCCGAAATTTTGCCCCAAGTTTGCTTGACCCCGATTTTAACACCTTTTCAGCATTTTAAAGATATCTTGGCTCAGGAATAAGTTAGAGACATGAATTTTTTTGATTAGCTCCGTCGCATCAAGATCTATAACTTTTATTTTATTCACAAGACGTCGAAGCCATGTTAAAAAAAAGTTATAGACCAGTTTTTGAAACTTTTGCTTTTTTGAACCCCTTAAAATTCAAAGAATCGACCATAACTTCAACAGACTAGCTTCTATTTTTTTCAACAGGCTTATTTTTTAGGCCAAAGTTGAGGATTTGCAATGATGTATAACTTACATGATATCCCACTATCTTTGTCATAAATATGCGCTCAAAAAGTTGAACAAATTGGCTTTCTCAAAGCCAATTTTTCAACTTTTGCTTTTTGTGGTGGGAATGCGACGTGTTATTTAAATTGTACTTGATCGAGATTTTTTGATGTTGTGCAAGACTTTGTTAGGATCAAGCTTTGTTCCGGAAATAATCGATTCTTAGCTAGAAAAGTACAGGATCGAGTAGAACCTGTCTTCATCCATCGCTTTCTCCACACAAATACATTTGATCTAACCGTATTAGTGCGACTGATTCGAAAAGAGTTACGGGTCGTGACCCCTAAGCAATTTATACATCATTGTAAAGCCCAAAATTTTTGTTTCGGATCTGTGATGGAAATCAATCTAGTATACAAAAAATCCAGCTGGTCCAACATTTGAGTGCGTGGTTACCCGAATGATTTGATTCTAATGTTCCACAAGGAACAGTAGAATCAAATCCTGTAAGGGGATTCCTTGTGACACGTCGCGACGTGTCACTAGAAATCCCCTTACAGGATTTGATTTAATGTTCCTCGTGGAACATTAGAATCAAATCATTCGGATAACCACGCACTCAATGTTGGACCAGCTGGATTTTTTGTCTATTAGATTGGTTTCCATCACAGATCCGAAACAAAAATGTGTATTCTTAATTAGCATAGTCGAAAATACTAAAATAGGCAATTGTAACGATCGGTCTTTCGAGTATTAAAGAGGGTAAACTTTGCAACAGCACTTCCGAGCAAAAATGACTTTTCTAGGGGTAATTTTATGCAAAAAATCGAGTGAGTGCATCCTCGAAGCTTAAAAATGCTTCCTTGACCCTGCTTCAGGGAAATATGAGTGTATATTGCAAAAATATGAAAAGAAGAAAAATCTAAAATTTTCATAATTTCGTTTCAATACAAACTCTTATTTCCCTGAACCAGGGTCAAGGAAGCATTTTCAAGCTTCGAGGATGCGCGAATCGATTTTCGCATAAATATGCAAATCGATTTTCGCATTTCGCATAAATTTTCACATAAAACTTAATATAGCCTAATAGCACAAAAAGACAAGATACAAAATTTGGGCTCATATAATTACACATCTCTGGAACTGATATAGATTTGTACACCCAAATTCTGAGTTAAAAATCAAAGAACCGTGTACTCTGTACCCTCCAAAGAAGCATGTGAAATTCCACATAATTTTTTAAACGAATCATCCAAAACATCCATATTATGCGACGTGTCACAAAGAATCCCCTTACAGGATTTGATTCTGATGTTTCTTGTGGAACATTAGAATCAAATCATTCGGGTAACTACGCACTCAAATGTTGGACCAGCTGGTTTTTTCGTCCACGAGATTGATTTCCATCACAGATCCGAAACAAAAAATGTATCTGGATGGATTTAAAAAGGCCTGGCAAGGCAAGAGGAATATCAGTTACTTCGGCTTTCATAGTTCTCTCTAACATTAGTTCCTTGAAAATGAAGACCCTTGCTATCTTGGCTGCTTGTCTTTTGGCTGTCGCTATTGCTCTACCAGTTCAAAGTGGACAACAAAGTGGTGCTCCTCAAGGAAAACAAAGTGGTGCTCCTCAAAGACAACAAAGTGGTGCCCCACAAGGACAACAAAGTGGTGCTCCACAAGGACAACAAAGTGGTGCTCCACAAGGACAACAAAGTGGTGCTCCTCAAAGACAACAAAGTGGTGCCCCACAAGGACAACAAAGTGGTGCTCCACAAGGACAACAA
>JAQGBS010002377.1:0-13288 GCA_034698545.1 Acrobeloides obliquus | reverse complement strand
ATTAGTGATTATTTGCATTTTTCGACACTGAAACCTCGAAACGAGCCTATAAAGGAGATGTGTCGGAAGAAGTTGATTTTTTCTTTGCTAATTTTCTTTTCTTCAATCCTATTCGTAAATTCTGATAGTGGTTGGGCTTTCGTTAATCCGCAATCAAGTTGTAAACTCCAGTGTCAAAACGGTGGCGTATGTGCCTATTCGATTGACAATCCTAGAAGGCATAAATGTATCTGTTTTATTGGAATGTATGAAGGAGAGCTATGTGAATTTCACGGTAGGCTATAGAAAAATGAAGTTCTGTACATAGTGGCAAATATTGGGTCGTTCGGAAAATAACGAGATTTTGCAGATTTTATAGAATCGTTATAAAAATGACTCTATAGGGGTTTTCCTATGCGAGGAATCGATTGCGCGCATTGCCGAACCGTGAAAATGCTTCCTTTACCCTGGTTCAAGGAGAGTATGAGCGTATCGAAGAGAAAATTGCATGATTCAGGGTCAGAGAAGCATTATAAGAAAACCATCGATTCTTAGGTTTTTATAGAGAGGGAATCGATTGCGCGCACTCCCGATCCGTGAAAACGCTTACTTGATCCTGATTCAGAGAAAAAGCAAAAAATCGCACTTTCAGATTTTCGCTTCAAAACACCGATCCCTCCCCTGAATCAGGGTCAAGGAAGCGTTTTAACGGTTCGAGAGTGCGCTAAATCGATTCCCCGCCTAGAAAAACCTAAGAATCGATGATTTTATCATAAAAATCCGAAAATTTTCGCTTCAAAACACCGATTCCTTCCCTGAATCAGGGTCAAGTAAGCGTTTTGAAGCTTTGGAAATGTGTGCAATCGATTCCTCACATAAAATTGTAGCAATATTTTTTATAGCTAAATGAGACGAATAAAATGACTTAAAAATGATTGAATTTGGAAAATGTTTTGAGTTATTGAAGCGATTAGCTGAATCAGAATTTTCGTTTCAATAACCCAAAACAATTTTCAAATTGGATAATCTTCGTGTCATTTTGTTCGTCTCGTCGAGCTATATGGTCCTTTAAAACATGGAGATTGAAAATTAATATAGGAGAATTTTGACCAAAATTTGATATCAAAATTTGGCCGATAAATTTTCAAAAACAATTTTGATATCAAATTTTAACATAGTTGTTTTACCGGTCTATACTTAATACCATTTTAGTGACTCAAACTTCTACATTGCCAGATCTCATCATTCATGAACCCAGCACAAGTTCTGGTAAGTACAGTTCTTCATAATTGACAAACTAATTCTGTTCAGAGCGAAGTGTGCCATATGAGACGGAATTTGAGGCTAGCCCAGAAGAAACCGTGTATGATCCATCGGAGCGATTCAATGAAGCCGGTGCTTATCCATCGGAGTATTGGGAGCACAGTCTTAACAATCACCAACTTAATGAAGAACAATATTTGACAGTGAGCAATCCATATCCAGATGGTAAGCAGACATTATACCAATTACAGGGTGGATACACAAAGATGAATATACAATGATCCAGATGAATATAAAATGAAATAAAATTCGATATGCTCGGCATATGAAAAAGATTTTCATACACGGTTTTTTGCAAGTTGCTAATCACGTGACCGACTTAAAAATATTTTCATGATTTTTGACTAAGTCTGTGTATTGAAGCGAAATCTTGAATTTTTTCCTTAAGTAATTTTTGAAAAATAACACCTCTATTTTGTAGAGCGCGTCGAAAAACGGTAATCCCCCAAAATTTTGTGAAACGGATGTATAGTTTTTGAGAAAATGAATTTCAAAGTTCTTCAGAAATGGTCAAAAAGTCGATTTTTTATAGGGATTGAAACGAAAACTTTTGGGTTATTGAAACGAAAGCCCTGATTCATGTTTTTATTTCAATAACCCAAAAAGTTTTTGACCATTTCTTAAAAACTTTGAAATTCATTTTCTCAAAAACTATACATCCGTTTCACAAGATTTGAGGGGGGACTGCCGCTTTTCAATGCGCTCTATGTCGAGATATCAAATTTTATTTCATTGTATATTCATCTGGTTCACCCTGTATATGAGATTTTTTTAGAAAGCACGAAGCATTATTCGAATCGAGGACGCGAACGTGAAAATTTAATAGAAGAAGAGGATGGCTGGATGATGGTATGTGTTCTATTGAAAGTTCAAACGTTTAAAATCTTTTAAGGTGAAACGCAGCAAAGGTCACAATTCGGCTAGTGCCTTTCGGATTAGTTCCGTCAGCATTTGCATAATAAGCCTTCTGGCTCGAATTTTACTCAACACCACTTGATCTCTAAATTTCTGCGCTGAACCGACAAAAAATGATCTCAGATCTATTTTACTTTTATATATTTCTTACATTTTTTGTCCGTTCCTTCATTTTCAATTATTATAAGTGTTTCTCCATGCTTGTTATTGTTAAACGAGGTTGTTACATATAGCCCTTATAAAGAGGAATAAATTTTTCATTTCAATACACAATTTTTTGTTATGTTTTCGAAAAGCATTCTTTTAAGGTGATTGTAGCAACTAATTTACAACCCGGTGATAAGTTGTCAATATTAGTTAGTTTAGTGTTATTATTTAATGGGATCAGACCACTTTCGGGAAGTTGATGCCATATGATAGAGCATAAAAGCTTTTTTTACTTTTACGGCACTACTTAAAAATCTAACGGTAAAAAATTATGAGCGAAACAAAATTGCGGGAGAAAAAAATTTCAAATGAGTTTAAACATTGAAACGAAGAGATTATACTCAGGCATCAACTCATCAAGACGAACAAAATGACACCAAAATTATCGAATTTGAAAATTGTTTTGGGTTATTGAAACGAAAACATCAATCAGAATTTTCGTTTCAATAACCCAAAACAATTTTCATTATACAAAAATTGGATAATTTTTGTATCATTTTGCTCGTTTAGCTATAAAAAATTATAGCTACAATGTTCATCTTATGAAAATTTAAATAATCAATGCAAAAATCGATTTAAAAATTCAAAAAAGTTTGTGTATTACAACGAAAACATGCAATTTCAAACGCAATTATCTCGAAAACTACAACGATTCAGAGGTTGTCGTAAAAACAAAAAATGCTCCATTTTTCATGAACTTTCCGAATTTCAAAAAATGGCAACTTTTTTTCCCATTGGACTGGTCTTTTAAATCTAGGGTTGCCACATCTTCATATTTCTGTGAAAGATCTTAATATTTTCAAGCTAATCTTCATGTAAACTTCATATTTTTGAAGCAACTTTATTCATTATTCATGAAATCTCATGTGACAACCCTATTTTTAAAACTAATTTTTCGTATTAGTCTCTATTTTTTTACCTTGATTATATAGAGTTTCATTGAAAAACCCCTTTTTACAATTAAAAAATCATAGGTATATCATAGGAATTGAAAATTTTAAAAAAATAGAGATAAATGGTCTCTAAATACCAAAAAGACAATTTTGTGATTTGTCCAAGAAAATTTGACTAAAATTTTTTTAGCGCGTTTTTATGCCATGTCGAAATTGTCGTTTCGACATTCAGATACGTTTTTATTTCAAGATTGTGTAAAAGCGAATTTCCTGAAGAAAAAAGATTTATTGAACGACCATAATATTTTTAGTTTAAAATTTTTTTGAAATTAATAATCCTGTGAATTTCAATGAAACATTCACTTACAACGAAGGGTATATGCAACTGTCTAGGCTTAGCTTAGCTTGGGCTTAAGTTTACCTTTCCGATCGTTGTTCAAAAACTACCTCTATACCATGTTGTAGAGGACCCCCAACTTCGTGTCAAAATTGAAAGAGTTTTCGGCCAACAGTTTGATTGAACAGTTCTAGAGCGTTCAAAGTTTATTCATTAAATGTCCCTGAATCAATAAAAAGTCTGTTTATTGAAACGAAAATGAACGATCATTAGAAAATTCAAAATTTATCGATCCATTTGGGACGAGCGATATCTCGTTGAATTCCTTGGAACACGGCAAACAACTTTGTAGAAGATTAGTGCAAAAAACACTAAAAATTCAAACGTATTTTTCGCCGCAATAATTAAATCGTTGAAAAAGTTGTTGTTTTAGAAATGTAGATCTCGATTTTCTGTACCAAATGAAAAAAAATTTATTGAATTTTATTGAGTTTTCATCAAGATATTCTATTTTTGTGTGACCCCTCAAAATACCGATTTTTGAGGACTTGTTCCAAAATGTTCCAAAAGTTGATTTGTTTTTGTTTTCTAAAAAAGCTAATTTTTTCTTTCGATAAACATGATGTTAAGCATGAAAGTATTTTTACAACAAAACATAGGTTGTCTCAAATTTTCGCATACGTTGGATCACCGTGTGGCATAGGCAGTTTTTGAAAAGCGATCGGACAGTTGCATACCCCTCACCTTTGTTGTTAGTTGTTATGAATGTTTTTTCATGGATCCTCTTTTCAATTATGCTCATTCTCACTTGTAATTTAAACCATTTTTGCTAGTATTATTAGAAAAGAAGTTTTATAAAATATATGATTTAATTTGAAGAAATTTTCACCATATGTAAAATGTGCTGCCAAAAAATTGGCACTATAACTTTCGCCACGTAACTTTCTCCACTTTCGTGTCAATAAACATTTAATTTCAGACCAATTGAGTTGCCTGATTTGCAATAAATATGTATATTGACACGAACGTGGCGAAAGCAGGGTCCGAAAAGGTACCATCATACATAACCACCCATCACCCAGAGTGACATCACCCAAATCACCCATCACCCACTGGGTGATAATTAGGTCATTGGGTGATACCACGGGGAGCCATACGGTTCAACTTAGGAACGCACCCCATGTGCAGTTGGCGAAATTTGAAATCTGTGTATTACAACGAAAACATGTGCCTGAATGTTTCTACAATAATTTTTAACTTGCATCAGTTAAAAATTGAGTATTGAAGTGATTATTAAAAATTATCGATGATTGAACATTCATTTTTCATCGACTTACGAAAACTGGCAAAAAAATTTTGAATTTTCGCGTCAATACACACAAATTTTATTGATTCAGGGACGAATTTTCACTGCATTCATGTTTTTGTTGTAATACATAAACATTTCAAAAATCACCAACTTCAAATGCTATTATCTCGAAAACTACAACGATTTAGAACATGTGGTAAAACAACAAATGCTCCATTTTCATGAACTTTCCGAATATAAAAAATGCAACTTTTTTCCGACCAGACTAGCTCTCTAAATAATTAATAGCCAGTGTAGAAATAACGCAGAAATCGTCTCAAACCTCTCCACTTCTATGAAGAAACAAATTAATCTTTTCGTTACGGACAGTTGTCACATTATATAGAAAGCTTTATTTATAAATCGCCGTTCCCCGATGAAAAGTTGTCTTCTTTGAGCTAGATTAATTTTTAGCTCAATCATGTAGTGATGCCACGAAATCACGGTTTCGATTTCGAAGTTTCGCATTTCGACACCAAATTTCGATTTCAACATAAAACGAAATTTGATAAAAAAAAAATCAATTTTTCATCCAATCTCATGAAAATTTTGGAGCTACTGAACTTGGAAGGCCCACTTAACGTGACCCCTAAGGCCGGAGCAAAAAGCGTCGAAATTTTTACAGAAACACACTCCCTAGGGGTAAAAATTGACGCGGAATACGCTGGTGCCATTATTTTCAAACCAAAATCTTCGAAAACCTATGAATTTTCGCAATTTTTAAATAAAACAACTTTTTTGACATTTATCGAAACCTTACGATTTCGGATTTCGAGTTAAATTTCGATTTCGCGAAATTTGATGACCGAAATTTCGATTTTGACATGATCGATTTCGTGGCATCACTACAGTCATGACTAATCACGACACATAGGAGGTGTGTGTGTGTGAGTAATCCTCATGAAGATCCCCATGAGGATTCCTTGTGTTTACTTGCACAATAGTGAGTAATCCTCATGGAGATCCTCATGAGAATACACACGAAAAAATCCTCATGCACATGATTATTCCTCAGAGGATTTGTTTCATGAGGATCCTCATGAAGATTCCTCATGTTTACTTGCACAAGTACGTTGAATTTTCGTCTCAGTTTACATTTGCCTGATTGTCAATTTGATCCACCGTGTGAAGCAGAAAAGTTTTTCGACTATATCGCAGTGGTAAAGCTTTTTTGCTTCTTCTTGATTTGAAAAGGGATTATCTTCTCCCTTAAAAGAAAGAGGAATTTTTGCTGATCATTTTTTGTTTTTACGGTGCCCCAATAAAAATCGTGACTTTTAATTTGGCTTATAATTTAACATGAATTTGTTTCTTGTTATAAATAACAACTTTTCTTCAAAAAAAATGATTTCATTTTCGATCATGTAAACAACTTTTTTTGAATGTTGTCCAGGATAGCTTAAAATAACAGAATATACCAAAATTTGAAGGAGTTTTCCCGTGTTAAATTATACAATTTTCAAAATTTGTTTATATTATCGAAAATGAATCATTTAAATATCGTCAAGTTGTTTTAAGGGGATGATGATTCATGTTTTCAATGAACATATGCTTGTTCGTTTCGGTGCGAAAAGAATTTCACACGGCTTATAAGTGGTCGAGATTTTGAAAAAATGGGCAAAATGTGGTACTCAACAACGCATGTTATATGTTCCGTATGAACAAAAAATTTGAAATTAATCAATTTCTATACAAGACCAATAGCGAAATCGCATTCCTCGATAAAAATCTCATATGCTGAAAAAAGATAGTCAAAAAAGGATTTTCACAGCATGAGAACGAATTTTTTCAAAATCCATCAAACTCTGTATACCAAATCGAGAAATATGGGCAATTACTAAAAGTAGTAGCGTTAAAAAAAATACAATACTTTTTTTCAGGGAAGGCTCGGATCAAAAAAGGAAGACTTGGAAACGATTCTCCATACCCGATTTTTTTAAAAATCAAAAATTATGATCCAAAAATGTAACCCCGATGTCAGGACTTCGTATATCCTTTGCCAGGACTTCTCCGTCTCCCTGTATCAATTTCACGACTGCTAGTGCACACCCTTACCGTTTACTGTTCTAGAGCCTTGTTTGTGGTATTTGTATTGCACAGAAAAATATCGCATCAGAAAGAAGAAACAGATCTGAAAAAGTAGGACAGTAAAAATTCAAGACGTATATGTTTATACATAAGATTTAGCAACCCTTTAATTTGCTTTAACCTTGAAAAAACCATGTTCATTTTTGTTGAATCCATTAGATTTGTTCGCGATAAGAATTATCGGAACTCTCGTTGTGCCTTTCACCGAAAACGATAAGTTTAGACAATAAAATTATATGTATGAGAAATCACGAAGATCGTGCCTTTCATCTTTTTCGAGAAATTCTTCCATCAGGCAAAAGCGAGAAAACATAAATATTTCCGTATCAGCCGAGCGTTCTCATTGCCAATTATGGATGATGACGGCTCTTTGTTCATCTCCTGTGCGACCTTGGATAAAGACTTTACAAGGCACAAGTTTATTGGCTAAAAGCCATTTTTCTTAGTCCGAAACATTCAGTCTTAGAACAAGGAACCGTTATTCTCGAACTTTTCATTCTATTTTTCATTTTGTTTTCTTGTCGAGCAATTTTCAACATCACTTTAGGGTGCTCATAAGCTGTTGGCGTACATTGGAGTTTGTGTGCGCCAACGATTTTTATCGTGCACCAACGATTTTTCTTGCTCAAATGTTCATTTTCATATGAAATTTTGGTATTTTTTTTATTGTTGAACTTGCAAAGAGAGTCGAAAACAAGCTCAAAAATGGAAAAAACCAAAATTTCATATGAAAATGAACATTTGCGCAAGAGAAATCGTTAGCACGCGGGAAAAAGGTGTTGGCACGTGTGAAAAAGCCGATGGTACGAGAAAATGCCGTTGGCGCATCAGAAAAAATGTCGGATTTTGTGTAAAAATCTTCAGAAATTGTCCAAAAATGAAAAATTCCACAAAATCTTGCAAGAAAACTATATTACTTGTGCAAAAACTGCGTTGGCGCGCGCCAACGCCGGTGTGCGCCAACGACTTACAGTGTTTTTTTGCACTCGTGCGCCAACGACTTACTTGTTGCTTACAGTGTTTATTGCGCGCGCCAACGGCTTATGAGCACCCCTACCACTAGATTTACACAATTTTAGATGTGTTTTAAATTGGCTCTATTTGCTCTTATTTTTACTGTTTCTTTCACATTTGCGGAGATTGGTGATGATGTTTCCAAGACCTATAACAGTGCTAAGGATTCTGTTAAAGACACAGCCACTACAAATGTATGCTTTTTATATCAAATTTGCTTATTTTCTCTTACAGGGTGTTACAAAAAAACCTTCCATTTGAGGCTGTCAAATTACGTTTGCCAAGAGGGAGGGAGGGGGGGGGTCTCTGAAAATCAAACGCTTTATTAAAATTTAAAGATTTTTCTCAGCAAAAAAACTAATAGTAGGAAGGGGTCCAAAATCCAACTTTTTTCAAACGTAATTTAAGGACAGCCCATTTGGTCATTTTTTGGGCGAAAATTTTTCAAAAAATTTTTTTCTTATAAAATGACTCGGGGATATTTTTATACGAGAAATCGATTGCATGCATCGAAAACTTTTGAAAACGCCTCTCAGATCATGAAAAATATCCAATTTTCAAGTAGGAATTTCTACCGAAAATAACTGAAAAATACGAAAATCTGACATTTCATGGTTTGGGAGACATTTTTAAAGTTTTTTGATGCGCGCAATTGATTTCTTGCATAAAACTACCCCTAATGAGTCATTTTGGAGAAAAAATTGTTTGAAAAATTTTCGCTAAAAAATGACCAGATGGCGGTTTTTTGGAACATCTTGTACTTTTTTAGGATGGAGCAAAATGGTGTCCAGTGCCTTCAGTAGGAACACAATGCCCATCTAGTAGTATTTTCCATTATTATACGTAGGCTTTGATTTGCTTTTAGTAATAAGAACTAAATATTATTTGAAATTTTTTCAGTTAAAATTTTTCAAACAAAATTCTAACTGAAATTTTTTAGGTGTTGTGGAGACATCCTCGCAGATTGTTGCTTCAATTTCCAGACATGGTTCATTATAGCCTTGATTGGTAAGCCCATTTGATAATTGTAAAATGCTAGAGAAAGTTTTTAGCTCTTCCAGTTCTCTTTGTGACAATTGGCATTCTTTTGCTGATTCGTTTTCTATTGCGCAGAAGAAATTAAAAATAGAGCTTATTTTTGTGTGATTTTGTTTTTGAAGGTCTCAATTTCTAATTTTAGATGTCTTTTTACTCTTTTTGAAAGCTATAATTTGTTTCTGTCTTGTTGTATATATTTGTTGTATGTAGTAGGTTATACCATAGGTGCACAAGTTGGGGGACACTTATCCAAGTACGACATGTTTTTGAAATTTTTTTTGAAAACGACATGTTTTTGACCTTTTTTGGTCGCCAAACGTAAAAATGTCGTATTTTTGGTACAAAATATGTAAATTTTGGTAAAACATGTCGTCTTGGGCCAAAATACGACATGTTTTTGCATTCCCCCCCCCGATACACGACATAGAGGGGAGGACAGTTTCCTCCCCCCTGCACCTATGGGTTATACAAATAAATTTTTATGAACAACTTTTTCTTCTATAATCACCTTTTAGATCTTTCTTCTGTAACAGCATTTTTTGGTGCCTTCATGCCAGCTTTGATTTATCTGATCTACCGACAAGTTCATTCGTCATATTATTTATATTCAGAAGTGACATGCTTGAACGTAGCCTAACGGAAACAATTGAAACAGGCAACAAATTTTATGCTTCTCGACTAGAGTTGGAGGGATTCGAAATTCAAAAATTGGGATTCGGGATTGAATTTCCGTATAAAATATCTATTTACCAAGGAAAAAAATTTCTCACATAACATTTATTTTTTTCAAAAATAACAAAATTTGTAAATAACACAACGATACAAAAGATCAGTACATTATTTCGAAAAATATATTTCGCCCGTATTATTTTCTTCGATGAAATCATCAAAAAGAAAAGGCAAAACTATATAGGCTAAACTTTGAAACGCTGTAAAACTGACAAATCAAATTGTTGGCCGATAATTCCTTCATTTTTGACATGAAGTTGGGGTAGCAGTTTTTGAAAAGCGATTGGGCAGTTGCAACCCAGATTTATTAGTTTTTCTGAATGTTTTTCATGGATCCTCCTTTCAATTGTGCTCATTCTCACTTGTAATTTAAGTCATTTTTGCTAGTATTATTATAAAAAAGTTTTATAAAATATATTATTCAATTTGAAGAAATTTTCATCATATGTAAAATGTGCTTCCAAAAAATTGGCTATAAATTTGTTTAAAAGCGACAAGTTTTTCGAGTGAAAAAAATGTTGGCGGATATATTTAGCGCGTTATCCGCCGACCCACAATTCACTTAGCATTGTTTCGTCTATGCATCGGTTTGATAATTGGCAATTCGCCAGTTCGCTTAACTTCTTCTAGCATAAATGCCATCTGTGTTGGAGGGAAAATAGAACGAGTCGCTATTTCTTGGCTGGTTCGTCTTCCACGCTTAGCTTGCGTGATGGAACAGGAGGAAAAACGTTGAAAGTGCACAGAGAATTGGCGCCTTTCTCGGATTCATTTTTAGACTATGGACGATTTATTATTAGATGCTTTTTTGGGTCGGGTGGATGCCAATGAGCAATTTGAAACAACAGAGATGTGACATAAAAGCATTGATGCTTTCTAGTTGGTTTTGGCGACAAATATTTCATTTTAAGCTATATGTTTTTATTAGGGGTGTCATGGGATGAGGCTTTATTTTTTAGACCGCTTGTAATATTGGTTAAAAGGACCACAAAACTTTTAAAAATTTATTTTTATATGAAAGAGGAATTTTTGCTGACCATTTTTTACTTTTATACCACCCTTTGAAAGTTCAATTCAATTCCCTATCATTTTTTTAAAGCGAGAAATGAATACTTGAACTTTATGAAAAAGAATAACTTTTATCACGAATTTTTTACGAAATCAATCTTTTTTCCTTATTCACTTATGTGCCATGTTTTTTCTTGTTAGTTCAGGATTCTCAGGCTTGAAAAATAAACACGGGTGTTTATCTTCCTCATACTCTCGCACTGTTTAGTTTTGTATGCACAGAAAACGAGTGCTGGGTGACGAATCCAACTATTTTCAGTTCCTCAATCCGGTTTGGAAATAAATGCATTTTAGCCAGATTTGTTTTTTACGTAAATAATCTTCTAATATTTTATTATGTTTGTTGAAATTAGAGAAAAAGATTTTTTCGTACTACTTCGGATGAACGACCGCAATTGACAGGGTTCTGAAGTTGGAAATTTTTTTCTTCAGACTCAAATATTTTAGGGGTAATTTGATGCGAGAAATTTCGCGCATTTCCAAAGCGTGAAAACGAATACTTTTCGTGAAAATGAGCCTTTTATACTTCATAAGCATGTGATTTTTTTGATTTTTTCAATTTTTATAGCGCACATCGACAAAGCGTGAAAGCTACAAAAGGGCGCATAAGTCCTAGCATGCACACTGATGTCAGGAAAAATTTTTTTATGCATTAGAAATGCGCTCAAACGATTCCATTCCCTGAATCAGGGAAGCATTTTCACGATTCGACAATAGATTCCTCGCATAGAAAAACCCCCATAGGAGTTAATAAGGATTAATGTAATTCCTTTTATCACGAGGAATATTCTGCAAATTTGCATTTCTCTTTCACTGATAAACCAAACCAATAATCGTCAATCTTCAACCCACACATGGCCAAATAATCTCTGTCATAAGGGGGCTCTTTTCCATTGAACTTTAATCCTGCTAATTGCACAAAAAACTCTGTCTTGCCATCGCTGCGAACCAGATGTCCTACGATCTTGTCCACGGCGTACAACGGTTCTTCACCGTCGAAATTAATCATTCTGTTGTACAACACAGCAGAAAATCTGTTGTACAAAGCCCGAAAATTAAGCACTATAACTTTCGCCACGTTCCGTGTTCGCCACGACAACTTTCACCACGATAACTTTCGCTACGTTCGTGTCAATATACATATTTATTGGAAATCAGGCAACTCAATTAGTCTGAAATTAAATATGTTTATTGACACGAAAGTGGCGAAAGTTATAGTGCCGAAAATTATGGTATAACTCAATAATTTATGCTCTTTATTCTCTGTATGCGCACATTCAAGAATAACAACCACATGATTACACTCAATCAAGGATACATTTCCAAAACAACTGAACCGGAAGAGACTTCGTTTGCATATAGGCTGGTGTTATTTATCCAGCCAATAACATCGATCGCACCTGTATTTTTCTCTTTTATCTGTGCAATTATGATTTGGTTAAGTAAACATTTAGTCTTTCACAATTATACTTGAAAGTAATTTGGAAAGAAACGCTCAGGATTTTTTGTTATTGCTTTGGCATTTTTATTTATCTCTATATCATTTATAGCCATTCTGTCTTATTTCAAGTATGTGGGAAAGGAAGTTGTCCAGCTAGGCTAGTTAGTTGCTATAGCAACATAGAGGACACGACAAAGAAGCTATAAGGCTTAATTTTCTGCCATTTTACTCTGCTTGACAAGTATACAAGAATTTGATTTTTATAATAGGCTACGAATAATAGGATAAGATTTTGTGTAAAAACATAAAGGGAGGATCAAGAGAAAAAATTATTCATTTTTCCAGGTTGAAGAGAGCCACGCCGAATCCCCCCTAGTTACGCCACTGGTTTTTTCTCTGCGTCGCTATTTGTCGTAAATCGTTAAAAGATCGTTGTAAATCCGTCGAAACGAGTATTTTTCACCAATTTTTCAAAATTTTTTTGCATATTATGAAAGAGGAGATCAAAATCTATCAGAAAACCCGTCGGCAAGGAGGATCAAATTCGTGCAACTCGTCGTAAATCGAGTCGTAAGTATTTAAGTATTTGTCTCGAGGGCAAAAATTTACGACGGCTTGCATAAATATAATCCCTAAAATTTTTCCTGGGACTTATTGCATTCTATGCAAGGACTTATTATACATATGGACAAGACTTTTTGCATCTTATATCAGGACTTCGTATATCCTTTGCCAGGGGTCTGTTTCAATTGTTGACTAGTGACTAGGAAATAAAATGGGTGAATAGTATTTTACAGAAGTTTTTGACAGATAATCCCATGACTAGTTAGGTTTTTTTGAAGCTAAAACGTATATCTTTAAAATTATGCAAACTAGTCAGTAGGTTATCTTGAAAAAAGTTACACTTT
>JAQGBS010002376.1:0-13289 GCA_034698545.1 Acrobeloides obliquus | reverse complement strand
AACGTTTGTCATTGCTGCTGATTTTGCCAATATGATACCTCAATTCCGACAACTTCCAATTCAAGACCAAGTAAAAATTTGGCCAGTGTAAAAGTAATCAAAAAAATTTTAGTGCCAATTATTCCGGCATAATTTTGCAACAACCTCTTGGCTATTTTATTTAGACGCTATTATAAAAGTAGGATTGATAAATGGATTTCCCTTTGGTAATGGAGCTTATGCGCCAAATGACATTATACTTGAATATAATCCATTGAAGTATTATTAATGGACAAAAAAGCAAAAAAGTCATATTTTAGCCTCAACCCTGACGCACATCATTATTATTCTAAACTTCTCATCGATCCTTTTAAAGATCTAGATAGCAAAGAAATCTCATTATTTATGACTATTTTGCTGTTTCAAAATGGTGAAATTTGTTCGGATAAAGGTAAGGCAGTGTTTTCTGTGCTCCTTTGCTAGGACGCGCTGTAAAATCTGCGCTCTCGGTTAGCCCATTTTAGGCCCGCAAAACAGTTTTCAATACCGTTCTTACAAGGGACTTGCACTAAGTGATGCTTGAATTTTTCAAAAAGTCCTATATATCCTGAAAGAGCATATCTAATAACCCTTTAGAAATAACAAAATTAGCTGTTATAACTCTAATCCTGAGAAGATAAAATATATACACTACTATATAAGTAAAAAATGATCTATTCAATCAAAAAGCAGGATGGCTCAGTGGATCGGTTGCAGGCCAATGACCGGACGATCCGGGTTCGATTTCCCTTTTGTTCAAAAGTTTTTGCCTTTTCTTAAAATTTTTTATCTTTTCAGGATTAGTGTTATAGCAGCTAATTTTTTTTATTTCTAAAGGGTTATCTTTTTGAAAAATTTAAATGTCACTTAGTGCATGTTTGTACACACAATTTTTTAGGGCCGTTGTGGCGACCGTACCGCGCAAAAAGGGGTAAAAAGACAACTGCGAAAAAAGTAGTTGACCACCGCCCAAAAGGGATGACCACCGCGCAAAAAGGATGACGACCGCCGCAAAAAAGGGGTGATCACCGCGAAATTTCAAAATTTTGGCGACTCTAAAAAAAGTGTGTTTGTACATCGTAATCATATTCTAAAGGCAAGGCAAAACTATTATTTTTAAGGATCAGAAATTTGTCGTCGAATGAATGAACTCTTAATAGATGCTTTATGGGACTACCAAGCAGTCAAAAATCCAGAAATTACAATAGAAGAAAGAGTCAGAAAGCAGTCAAACATTTTATTGCTTATACCTAAAATCACGGTAAACGCAGGGCCGTAGCTAGGATTTGGGGTTGGAGTGGGCACGACTCTTTTTTTAAGTTTGGGGGGAGGGTAATACTTTTTTCAGGTTTGGGAGCACGACTTTTCATGAATAAAGTTTAAAAAATCGTATTTTGGAGCAAAAATAGAAAAAATTTGACGATTTTTGATGAAAAATGGCATTCTTTAGTGTAAAATTAAAAAAATAACATTTTTATTGAAAATATATGAAATTTTGGTGAAAAAACTTTTTTCAAAAAATTTGAACAAAAACATAAGGAGGACCATTAGGAAAATTTTTTCATTTTTCGGATTTTGGAGGGGCACGTGTCCCTAATGTCCCCTAGCATGGCACTGGGTATACATTTATCTCCAAATTTATTTTAAAATAAAAGTTAATTTAGCAAGCTTGGCATTTGGAAAGCGACTTGCATCTTTTAATGTCAATTTTTGGTGAAGTAAACATGGATGGCATCCCGAAAGAATTATTATTCAATAATCTTAATTTTAATACTGATTTCACATTTTGTAAATAATTTTTATTTAAGTAAAATAAGGACAATCGTAGAAAAACTATTTGTATCAGCAAATTAATTTTGAGTCATACTAAATCCAGACTTTATGTTTGAAAATTTCCAGAAAAACAGATGTATGTTTTCCAGAAAATAGCTTTTATTCTGGGTGAGCTTCAACTTGAAAACTAATGCGAAACGTGCCCCAAGACATGGGTTTAAAAACCGTAAAGAGAAATCTTCTGCCAGAGATATGCCAGTTTAAACGCCGGCCGAGACCCCAATCAGAATTAACGGGTTAACCTTTAAGGACCAGTTCAGTAATTTACAACCATATGAAAAATGATATATTTGGAAGATCATGAAAAATGAAGTATTGTTTGTTTTTACGGCATGTTCTGAATTGTTGTATTATTCGAGATAATTGCGTTTAAAATTTTGAATTTGTTACAAGCTCTTCGTTGTAATACGCAAACTTTTTTTGAATTTTTTGCGGTAAAATCAATTTTTGTAACGATTTTTAAATTTTCATAAAATGAAATTGTAGCAATTTTTTATAGCTAAATGAAACGAACAAAATGACACCAAAATTATCTAATTTGAACATTGTTTTGGGTTATTGAAACTAAACATGAATCAGGGTTTTCGTTTCAATAACCCAAAACAATGTTCAAATGGATAATTTTTTTGTCATTTTGTTTGTCTCATTTAGCTATAAAAAATTGCTACAATGTTCATTTTATGAAAATTTAAAAGATTGGTGAAAAAATCTTTTTCCGCAAAAAATTCAAAAAAGTTTGTGTATTACGACGAAGAGCTTGTAACAAATTCAAAATTTCAAACGCAATTATCTCGAAAACTACAAAGATTCAAAACATGCCGTAAAAACAAAAAATGCTCTATTTTTCATAATCTTTTCGAATATATCAAAAAATTGAGATTCGGGAATATGCACAATTGATTCCTCGCATACGAAAACCTCCTAGAATGACTATTTTTAGGTAAAAAAAGTTGGCTCATTAAGGCAGATTTGATTTTCGTTACAATGCATAGTTTCTTCCTTGAATCAAGATCAAAAATGCATTTTCATGCTTAAAAATGTTTGCCATCGATTCCTTGTCTAGGAAAATCAATAAAAATGATTTTCCGACAATTTATTACACTGACTTTGAAAAAAAAACCGAGTTTAAACGAATATATTGCTAAAAAATGGTGTTATTTTTCACAAAAAACTCATTTTCGATATGAAAAATTGATTTTCAGGCAAAAGGATACCTCATATTCGGATTCCCCATTATCAGTTCTCTAATGCTGAAAAAATTTCATCGAAAACGTCAGAGAAATGACGAAATTAGAGGCATTTTTTGAGCGGTCATCACTTATTAAACAACCCAATATCTATGATATGCTTGACTAATTTTCTTTACATTCGATAATCTTTTCAACGCTTTTGGTTTTGTTTTAAACCTCTGTGTTTTGCCCAATTTTAACGTAGATAATTCTTTTTCCGTATCCAAGCAACAATGACTTTTTTTCTTGTTATTCTTTTCAAGAAATTGACTAATTAGACATTCTGGTTTTTCTTTTGTTCCTATTTTTTAACCGAAAAATTAGAAAATAACTTTTAGGTATTGCATTTTCAAAATTTAAATCCTCTGCTAAAATTTTATGAGGATGTCGCTCAATTTAGTTTTAATGGGAAAGCAATTTCTATTTTTATTTTGAGTGTGATTCATTTCCTGGAAAATTACGTGTTTTTAGTGTTTTTTTATTTGTGCAAAAAATGTGGGTGTCATCTCCACTTTTTTAGTTGACCATGGAAAAATTTGAAATAAAGCTTAAATCGGATAACAATATTTTTACTTCTGGTGAAACTGTTTATGGACATATTTTTATGCTCTTAAAAAATTCTATTAAAGCTAGATCGATTAGGATTAAAGTTTCTGGCAAGGCTAATTCAAAATGGGATTATTACAATCCGGCTACGTAAGTATTAGGTTTGAAAAAGGGCCGGTCCGGTCCAGCTTGAACCAGTCAAGGGAACACTGTTTTTAACTTTTTTGAGCATATGCTCGTCGTACCGAGAGCCGGTCCTAGGCACTTGCCCTAAAATCTTGTCCGAATCATGTCAGGGTTGAGGACCTACCTTTTTTTCTCCCCTTTGGACCTCGGCTCAGGCAGGGCCGGCCATACATGTACAACCCCTCCCCCGAATTTCGGGGGGGGGGGGATCGCCCGTAGACCAAAATGAGTTTAGGCCGCAAATTTTGGGGGCAAGACTCATTGCGTCCGCAGAAGATCACAAATTTTGGAGGAGGTGTTTGTATACGTATGAGGCCGGCCTTTCCACCCCTAATAAGAATGAAAATTTATCCTATGTCCTATACCTCCCCAGTTGCGTACCAAGAGATTTAAAAAATATCCATTTTAGAAAAGTATACATATCATGCAGAGGCGAAGATTCTTATATTAATGCAAACGTCCTCATATGGGATGGCCAAGAACATGAAGACTCATTCAAGCCAGGAATTTATGAATTTCCCTTCAATTTTACAATCCCAGAAAGATGCCCTCCTAGTTTTGAAGGTAATGATTTTATTCTTGCCAATTAGACACAATTTCAATTTAGGTGACCATGGAAAAATACAATTCTTTTGTAAAGCTGTTGTTGATCGACCCTGGCACATAGACAACAAAGCAGAAATTCGTTTCATTGTCAAACCACAATTCGACCTGAATCACATTCCAGGATTAGGGAATAAAGTTGTTGGAGCTATTGATGAAAATTTGGGTGCCATCTTTTTTAAGCATGGGAAAGTTGATGCCAAGGTTAAAATTTGTTTAACATCAGAGCCTAAATTGGGACTAGTCTCTAAGAAAAACCATGGCTTTATGGGGACCGCCCCCCCCCGCGGAGTCCGGATCCCCAGTGGACAGAGCCACAGGAGTCGGGGGACCACGGAGGCCTGTCCAGCTCATCAGAAACCCCGTACTATCACAACCCCATGCCTCAGTAGCCAGCTCGCACAAGGCCCTTGGCCTTCCAACCCATGAGTCGGAGCATAGTTATAGATATAATATAAGTCTCTTCGTTAAAGGCAAGCCTTTTTTAAAAGATTTTCCTTTTTTCAAGCAAAATCTGTTTCTTTAAAAAGGTGTGAGGGGAGGGAGGCCAGCTTCGTAGGATTTGGTTTGAAGGCAACTAGGTAAAATTTTCTTAAGAGTTTTCGGGTTGGGGAGCATGGTCCTCTTGCCCTCTAGTTCCACTACTGCTAGTCGGCTCCTTAGACCCAGAGAGACCGGCCCAGTCGCCCAAGACCTTGTCCCTCGCATCGACCCGTTAGAGGCAAGGATACGTAGTTCAGGGCTGCAGCCCATTTTTGACCCTGGTTAACTAATTGAAAAAATAAACTTTTAGGTCATGCTACATAAACGTGGCTATATAATTGGAGAAACTATAACTCCTAACATTTCAATAACAAATTCCTCCAGTCGTGCCATACAAAAAATCGATGTAGCTCTAATTCAATTTATTACTTATACCGCTAAACATGGTGGAATTTTCCGATGCGAAAATGGAGTTGGTGAGCCAAGCCGTTGCCATCAAACAAAAAAGACACATAGGAATATCGTCGAGCATAAAACCGTAAACAGACATTTTTTATAGCAAAAAAAAGTAAATTTAGGATCTTAAAATTGCTCCCCATAGTTTTGGACACCACACAACGTCAATAACAGTCCCTGAAGTAGCAACAAGTTTTAGCACCAGTCCAATAATGAAAATTGAATATTTTGTTAAGGTTCGCATTTCTGTTAAAATTGTTTTTATTATATTCCCCGATCGAGTACTGCAAAATCTTTTGAGCGCATGGGGAATTGAACCTTTACTAGTACCAATGATTCGAATTTTTTGGCAGCGCATTGGACCTTTACACCAAAAAAATTTGTAAAATTAAAGGGAAATTCATAAATTCCTGGCTTTAATGAGTCTGGTAGTTGTTTCGGCAAAAGCCGCCGAAAATAACACACCAAAGAAGATGTAAAGAAAGAAAGATAATATAAATTTCGCGGAGAGTGTAAGAGAAAAAGCTTCAAGAAATCGAATCCATGAGGAGGGCCGATTGAAGCGGGTTATCCCAAAAAATTTTTCGACAGACGTAACAAATGTTCAAAGCAATAAAAAAATGTTTTAAAAAATTTAGGTCACACTGGTTGCGGAAGGACTAGTGTCCAATTCGGTATCGGTAGAAATCCCAATAGTTATTGGAACTATACCAGTAGAAGAAAATCCAGCTACTTCAACATCATCCAATTCTACTTTGTCTGATCCTCCGCCACCATACGATGAATTTAGAAAAATTTCCATAGGGTAAAGAATTTTTGGCCTTTTATTTTAAATTTATTAATAAAAACGTATTCATATTTAGAGTGCTAGCGTCAACCCTAACGGATTTTTAGCGTTTAAAAAATCTTGCTGAAAAATCCATTTTGTGATGTTCTAAAAAGTTGTTTCTTTTTATTTTTCTAGTCTTAAAAAATAAAATGATCAAAACGGCTTTGTCCAAGCTGAGAAAATTGCAAGACGCTGGTTATTGTAAAATTCGGGGGTTTTGAGGTTCCCCTGGAGCTTATCTGCAAGACACTGACCTTTTATTTCACCCAAAAGTGCAACAGATTTCCACCAGGTCCACGCAATCGGTCTCAAACTTTTATTTCTGCCCAACATGCAATGGATTTCCGCAGGTCTTCGCGATCGGTCTCGTGGAATAAACGTTGCCACGCTTCTAAATTCTCGTGACGCTTGACTAAATGGTCTAAAATAGGAAAGTAAATGCGGGTGCAAATCCGATAAAAATATCAAAACTGAAACTTTCTTTAACTTTATTTGTCTGAATTTCACAACCACAAAAACAATACAAAACAACGGTAAAAATTTAGCAACACATTTCATAAATAAAACATTTAAAAAAACGGCGCAGGGAAAGTTCTTTAGAGAAAGAAGCTTACTAAACTTTTGACCTTACAAAACGCCGGCAGCAAGACTGGAAAGAAGTAAATTAACGTGGCACAGTATGAAAAAACGCACGCAAGGAACTAATAGAACAACAGCCAGCACAGAGCTCGCAACCGTTGCACCAAAAGTCCATTTACAAAAACACGACACGACAACAACGCAGTGCGCGATAAAAATGCGATGCGATATAGAAACAATAACGATGCGACGTAATACAATGCGACGTAATGTAATAATAATAAACGCGATAGATACAAATAAATCGAGAAAAGAAATGACAGAATGAAATTACAATAACAGAGATTTCGCGCTAATATCCAAAACAATTCAAACATAAAAAGATTACCGTATTCTCTCTAATAGAAGCACCGGTGCTTCTATTTTTCAATCCCTCCGTCAGGGAGTGCTTCAATTAGAGGGGTGCTTATATTAGAGAGAATATGGTATTCTAAATTTATCTTGTTATGGCTTATTCTTTACACGATACGCTAGCATTTTAGAGCGTCAAGCCAGAGTCTTGCAATTTTCTCGGCTTGGGCAAAGCTCTTTTTAATCATTTTTTAACTAGGGTGCCACAAAATGGGTACTTTTGCGATTTTTGCAAATTTCTCATGGCTTTTAAATTCCACGAAAATAACCCTATAGGGGGTTTTCTACGCGCGAAATCGATTCCGCTCATTCCCAGTTTATGTGTTGCTAGCGCAAGGTCATTTATACCCATTTTATACTTTACTATTTAGATGTTGACGATGTTTTCCTTGTCCTGTTAGAGGGATGTCAATATCTTCCCATTTCTTATGTGTTGTTTTAATATTTATGTCATGACGCTTCTTGTGATGGATGGAATGCCTACAGTTACAGTCGAGCCACTTATCTTCCCCATCATTGATCTACTTTCGCGATTATTGATCCATTTTTATATCGTTTATTTCATAACCTTTTATTTATTTATGCAATTTTTAGTATAAACTTATAAAGCTTTTAATTCAACTTGTGGTAACAAAATAAACCTTGGCTACAATCAACATGAAAAATCGAGTTTTCCCCCTTGAAGCAACAAATTCGAGTTTTCACAAAATTTTCCAAATGAACTGAATTTTTATATCCAGGGGTTTTTCAACATGGGGAATTCTAATCTGAAGGAATTTTTTGATTTTGACCATTGAAAGATCATTTCCAAAAAAAGTTTTTGAAAATTGTTTTACGTGGGTACCCACCCCCTATACTAGCGCCGTAATTATCTAGAAGCAATAGTGTTTCAGAATTTATTGTAAGAATTAAAAATGCTGCCAAATTCGGCCAGTTCAGCTCGGAACCGTAAAAATTTTAAAAGTGGAACCAGAATCCTGACCCGTAGCTATTTGAGGGTCCCTGGGACCGTTGCCTCTAAGTAAAATGTTAGAAGAAGAACCGAAACCTGAACAAAAAATTCTTGAGTGGTTCCAGAATCGAAACCGAATGATTTTTTCGTTTTGGGCCATCACTGAATTTACATAATATCATCAAAAATGCCAACTTTTGAACTGGTCCTTTAATCAGGTGGATGACGAATAGCATAATAGAAACTGGTTGGATTAAAAAGGGATCGATTGAATTTGTCTATACGTACGTTTATACACCTGTTAATTGTTCCATGTATGCTTATTGAATCTATTCTATCACGTCAAAAATTAACATTTTCACATTAATTTTTAGTTGTTGAATTTTTGTTATATTTTTTATGGTTATGAAATATTTTTTGTCGACAAGTAAAAATTGAAGTTTCTATGACAACAATGGACAAAGTCTTTTAACGATTTTGCTATGAAGAAAATTTATGCCATACATAATCAAATTTTTCGATTTTGAAATGAGAGGGATGTTTTTTTTGACAACCAAAATGTCTTTTCTAATTATAACAAAAATGAAGGCTAGATTGTTATCGCTAAGGTTTATCACAGGTTTAAGTCAATGTTTTTCTTATCAATTTTCTCACTTCAAGTATTACACGGCGACGTATAAATATGCATACTCGTATGATTTTCACGGTTTTCTTTATTCCCATATTATAACCTAGCAAAATTTGCTTTCACGGGCAAAAGGGCGATGAAAAAACATATTTTATGAAAAAAAATCGGTATAAAGAGAGAGTTCAAATCAAGGCCAAGTAGAGTTTTTTTAAATTTAAAAAAGACATTTCTAGGATAAATTTTATGCGAAAAATTGATTCGAATAGGTTTTGAAGCGTGAAAATGCTTCCTTGACCCTGATTCAGGGAATAAAGGTCGTGTATTGAAGCGGAAATCAAAAAATTTGGATTTTTAAACAAAAAAGACCCTTCCGAGGTAATTTTATGCGAGGAATTGATTGCGAATAATTTTGGAAAATTCAATCCCTTCGTTTTGATGTTCAAGCTCATTTGAACTTTTTTCGTTTTGCTCAAATCTCTTTATCATTAGATTTTCAAGTAGTGGTCCAAAAGCAACAAATGCCCAGAATTTTATGCTCTTTCACACGCAATCAATCCCCACGAGTGAAAGGATCCTTTAAGAGCGTTGTTTCCCTTCAAGGATTACGTAATACTTTAACTGTCTAGTCAAATATTTGCTCTTTAAAGTTTTACGTGAATTTCTGGCAACCTTTTCTTTATCAATGACACACCCTTTTTATGCAAGATCCGTACAGAATTTTGACATTTAACATAATTTTTGAGACTAAAATCGCTTTTTACAAATACAGTTGTCGCTCCATATAGTGACACCCCAAGGGGGGGGGGGTCACTATATCGAATTGAAGGGAGGTGTCACTATATAGAATTTTTAACAGAAAAATACAAGGTAGTCTGCATCTTTTTTTATACATTTGTATTTCCAGGAGGGTCATATGGAATTGAAGGGGTGTCACTACATAGAGACTATATGGAGTGGCGACTGTAATATGACGTCTTAGTAATGCTTAGAAACCAAACACGTGAATTCCTAGCCATCTTTGTCTTATCAATCTCACACCCTTTTATGCAACATCCGTATAGCATTTTATTATTGAATATAATTTTTGAGACTAACATCGCTTTTTTTACAAATAATGTGACATATTAGTAATTTTTAGAAACCAAATAACCATGAAGACCTCTGCCGCAATATTTAACATTGCCAATGTTTCTCTTATTTTTATGACTATTTTACAAATAATCATGCCTATTATGGTACGCTTTGCTCATAAGAGAGCAGACCAAATTTACGGGACAAAATTTCATTCTACTAGTGCCGTTTGTTTAACTGAAGCAACTAAAATGGGTTTATGTTTTGTGATATTATGTTGTATTTATAGTAACCCGTCAAAGTAAGAATTTAAAACATACAGGGTGGCAAAAAACCGCACTTTTGCGATTTTTTGAGTAATTTGTTGCACAAAATTTTTTTGATTTTTCTCAAAATGACCCTATGGGGGGGGTTTCTATGAGAGAAATCTTTTGCGAGCATTAAAAATCTTGAAAACGCTTCCCTGACCATGAAATCGCAGAAAATTTGAAAAAAAAACAAAGTCAGTCATTTTGGATAAAATTAAAAAATTGCTCGAAAAATCGCAAAATTGCGGGGTTTTTTTGGCCACCCTGTAGATAAGTGCATCTCCCATAGTGTTCGATCTCGTCACGAAAATCCCGGGATTTTTGGAATCCCGTCCCGAAAAAATTTCTTGAAACGTTAACCCGCTCCGGATCCCGACCATCCCGGACTCTTAATCCGTCCCGAGTCAGGGTAAATTTACACGTGGCTTTTGAACAATTTTTCTATTTTTCAACTAAAACCAATATTGTCTTAAGCATTCTTGGCGTAAAAACAAATATTTTCGCGACTGCTCTGTTTTCACATATAATCATGAAAAAAGATCCTTCTAAACATTTTTTAAATGAAAAATTGTTATTTTTTTAATTTTACGAAATACTAATCTCCCATCAAATGAAAAAGTTCATTACTCATAGTCATACATCGACAGCTCCCCAGGTAGAGTTTGCAAAAAAACCCACAACTCTCATTTGGTCCACCTCCCGACGGGGTCGAAAAGTTGACGACCAAAAAAAAGATTGAAAAATTTTAAAAATATTCTTTTCTCAAAAATAAATATGCTGCTCCAAGCAGCCTATTTTTCGACTATTTCCACAGTTCGTCGGCCTTCCGATCCATATTCTATGTCCCCCTCCAACCCCGACCTACAACCCTCCCTTGACCCCGACCCACAACCTCCCAAGTGAAAAACCTGGGCCATATGACATTGCGACGCCGTCGTGATAGGCGTCGCGGCATCATGATGGATAGCGACCAGTGTTGTATTTGTTTACGCGAACAAAATCGCTTCAAACCAACTTTTCTAGTGCACTAATAATAGTTCCGGGATGGACACAAAAGCAAAAATGTAGGCCATGTCAAAGGCTATCGTATACCGCCAACCGATTTTTGATCCATAATTGCAACGTGGAGATATTTGGTTGTACACGTATGTGTGCACATATGTGTAATCATATGTTTATTTAATGCTTAGTCCCGAATATTTCAAGGATGCACTTATGGATTAAAAATCGGTTGGTGGCATATGATAGCCCTTGACATGGCCTATATCTTTGCTTTTGTGCCCATCCCGGAACTATTATTAGTGTACTAGAAAAGTTGGTTTGAAGCAATTTTGTTTGTGTAAATGAATACAACACTGATAGCGACGTGAGAAAAATATGAGAGGAAAAAATATTGTATAAGAAAAAATTTATTCCGCCCAAAATTTTAAAAACATTCCCTATTCTTAAGGGTCCTCTTTATATTTTTTGGGAAAAAACAGCCTTTTTGGGGAAGTGAACTTCTCCCCCCTAGATGACTCTTCTGCCTACACAAATGGGTTCGATTCCTCTAGACGAAAACTTTATTTGAGGCCACATCCGAGCTGCCCTGAAAAAGTTTATAATTTTTGTTGAATCAACCGGCCTGGTATGGCCTTTCCCACTGCAAGCCACTAAAAATGATCGGGTTAGGCCAGACTGGCCTAACCCGATCACTTTGGGTATAAACAGGTTTGCAAAAAAATTGAATCTGGAGCATAAAAAACAATATTGTACAATTTTAGGCTCTATAAAGCTTTTTATAATGGGTTTATTGTACATAAATTTGAATCTTTAAAAATGTGTGTACCCGCAATAATATATTTTGCTCAAACAAATTTATATTATTTTGCTTTAAGTAAATTAAATGCAGCCGTTTTTACAGTAAGTCTTATAAAGTATTACTATGTAGAGGGTGGGCCAAAAAAGTGACTTTTTTAATTTTTTTGGGAATCCGGAAATTTATTTTTCTAAAAATGATCTCTCTAGAAGTAATTCTATGCAGGAAATCAATTGCGCGCATTCCCGAGCGTGTAAAGGCTTTCATGATTCAGTGAAAAATTGGTTTTGAAGCGAAAATGTTTTTTTTGTTTTTCGCGTTTTTTATCTAGAAATCACTCTTCTAGGGGTAATTTTATGCGAGAAATTGATTGCTAATGTTTTCGAAGCATAAAAACGATTCCCTGGTACAGGAATGATAATTTTCACTTTTTCTTTAACACTTAACGCGCGGTTTGCGTGTTGGGATATTTTTGATAGAGCTAAACATGAGAAACAAGGCAAAAAAATTTTTCGCGAAAAACGTTCTATGGGTCTGAAGAAGCCTCTTTGAATCCCAGTACCTTTTTTGCATTATAAATGATTTTTTGTTCCGATCATATCTTAAAATTTTTTAAAGCATTTAACTCCAGGTCTTTTTTATTTAAAACTAGGACACACAATCTTTAAAACCAGCTCAAAATCATACCTCTAGCATGTAAAATAAATTTTCTGGACTGATTTTCTTCGAAAAATTCCGAAAATTTAGACCCCTGGGTCGTTCAATAAGTATTTGTGTCTCAAAAAATGCTCTAATTTCATCATTTTTCATCCGTTTTTGATGAAATTTTTTTCAGTAAAGGGTAAGAGTGTATGCTGAATACGATCCAGTCGGTCTTGTTGAGCGAAACTCATGTTTTCGTGCCAATATCCAGACTTCAAAAAACCGGAGTTTTTTATACCCCTAAAATGGTTCAAAAATTTGTATTCCCTAAAGCTTCTCCAGACCCATAGAACGTTTTTCGTGAAAATTTTTTTTGCCTTGTTCCTCATGTTTAGCTCTACCAAAAGTATCCCAACGCACAAACCGCCCGTTAAGTGTTCAAAATAACCATTTTCGCTTCAAAACCAATTTTTCCTTGAATAAGGTTCAGGGAAGTGCTTACACGCTTTGGAAATGCGCAATCGATTCCCCGCATAAAATTACTCTTAGAGGGCTCATTTTTAGAAAAATAAATTTTCAATTTGTGACGGGTCCTAAAAAATAAAAAAGCCATTTTTTTGCCACACCATGTACAAAATTCTGAACTGTTAGGTAACCTATCAATTGAGAATTCTAACAATAGCCATCATGGCTGCTATCATCTTGAAAAAAGTTTTC
>JAQGBS010002375.1:0-13293 GCA_034698545.1 Acrobeloides obliquus | reverse complement strand
CTCATTTTTTGACTATCAACTTCAAAGTCAAATATCTCGCCACTGTTAAATAATTTTTATATACGGTTTTTTGCATGCGTTAGAGGGACTAAAGCTCTATATTTTCCTATAAAATTAAATTTCTAACATTTTGTTAAGGTCAAGAAAATCGACTTTGAAAACTTCAAATTAATTTTTGACAATGTTAGAATCAACGGATTTCGAAAATTTTTATCAACACTTATTCGGCCATTGTTCAGCTACACTTTAAAAAAGACAGCATAGAAATTCGTTAGAGGGGGTGTGAGAACGACTAAAAACATTGATGTTGCATACCAAAATGAACGCTCTGTACATATTTTAGGTAACTTTTACGTAATTTGCACAACACTAGTCATAGCTAATTTTTAGATGCAGTGATGGCAAATATTGTCCATATTGTTATCCACCGAGACCTAAACCCACTTTCGATAAAAACGACATATATGATTATGAAAGTTGCCCTATGGATGATCTTTTGTCCTTCGAAGAAAATGAAAACACCGAGCCCTTGATTCCAACTTCGACTTATAGTTTAGAAGATTTTATCGTAAACAAGAAGAAGAAAGAAAAACGACTCAACAAGAAGAAGCTTTCTCCGAAAATCTTAGATTGTGGAGTCTTTCCTAAAAATGAATACCAAGATTTCATTTTCCCAAAAAAGCTATTACCTCAAGAAGCGCGAAAAAACTCTAAGAATGAAGCAATGCCTAGTTACTACTTGAGCAAAATCGATTATGAAAATTATGCTTTAGAAAAATGGTTATCCAAAATGGAAATTTGTGATCAAATCTATCCCACGGTTGCTTCGATATCGATAAATAATTTTGAAGCTTCGGACTATAACTTAAATCGTATTACTAATGATGGAATAATTAAAGAATTCGAAGGCTTGCGCAATTTTTCTCTTATTGCAAGAAATATCCATGGTAAAGAAAAAAGAAGGTAAATTATATGCCATTAGGAAATTTTTAAATTAGGCAAAAGTTTTCGGACCCGACCGGGACTCGTACGGTACTTTTCGTACGAACCTTTTGTACAATTTTTTGACAAAATCGATAAATTATATGTTCAGATGATCAATTTCAAACTAAGTAAACTAGAAGCGCGCATGGCGCATTGGCTAAAGCATCAGTCCGCGATGATAAAGGTCTCGAGTTCGAATACCGGTTGAAGCTTAATTTTTTGCACTTGAAAGTTTTGTTTTTTCAATTTTTAAAAAATATTTTTTTCCATTCTTCCTAGTGATGGTTGCAAAAAATTTTTGTGGCATGTTTCTTAAATTTTTACCCTGATTCATTTTTCGTTGAAATTTTAAAAATCCTTGGCTGACAGTTCGCTACTATTCCTTGTTAGTAATGTTTCCTCATAAAATAGATCGCTTTTAGTTATTACATCCAACACAACAGCCCAAAAGATTTTAAGCAAAACTCCATCAAAAAGACCAAAACCAAAATCAAGATCGAATCCATCTTTCCATCCATCCTACCAGCTTCATCTTTCGTAAAAACCGAATGTCATTCCATCGAAGAAGCCAAGAAAAAAGCGATCTTTTTGGCATTCAACTTAGCAAATCCTAACAAAACTATCCCACCCAAACCGGATTTTATATGCCGCGTTTGTTATATCGATGATTCAGATGAACAAAGTGGCTTCGCCTTAGCAAAATGTATGCATTATTTTTGCTTGGAATGTTGGCATAGCTATGTAGAATCGGCTATAAGTATAGGAAACGTTCCTATAGGTTGTATGGTAAATATTTTAAGACATCCTATTCGTAATATTCGACTTTTGCCAAATAGTAAGGGGACGTAGAAAAAGTGTCTCGAAAATTTTTGAAACTAAAAAATCCTAAAGTATATATGGCACTTATTGGAAAAAATAAAAGAATTTTGGAACGAAAGTCTAACCCCTCCGAGATAAGGGTACTCAATTTTCGACTTTTTGCTAAAATTGACCTCTTTTTGTAATGCTCATAACTCGGTGAGTTTAAATCCAATTTTGATGATATTCGGCTCGCTAGATTCCTTGAAACACGAGCTACCAATATTATCTAGACACCTTTACGTCAAACTTTTAAGAAAAATTAGAAAAATTGAAAATACTCAAAAAACCCCGGATTTTTCATAGATCAAAATTTCAATGTTCTAGCCGTGGCATCCGAGAAAAATTGACGCGGCCAAAAAAGACAAGTATTTTAGATAGGTCCAGGCAAGAGCTAAAAATATGGCCAAAAATTTCCGCCCGCTCGATTTTTTCTGGGGTGCCACAGCTAAAGCATTGAAATTTTGATCTATGAAAATCCGGAATTTTTTGAGTATTTTCAATTTTTCTAATTTTTCTTAAAAGTTTGACGTAAAGGTGTCTAGATAATATTTGTAGCTCGTGTTTCAAGGAATCTAGCGAGCTCAAGATTATCAAAATTGGATTTAACCTCGCCGAGTTATGGGCATTACAAAAAGAGGTCAATTTTGGCAAAAAGTTGAAAATTGAAACCCTGTATCTCGGAGGGTTAGACTTTCGCGCCAAAATTCTTTTATTTTTTCCAATAAGTGCCATATATACTTTAAGATTTGTTTAGTTTCAAAAATTTTTGAGACACTTTTTTCTAGGTCCCCATAGAACTCGATTCTTAGAGATAACTTGTCTTAAAGGAGGACTGACATTTAGGAGGGATTCTCCGAAAAAAAATTTTGCCAGAACAGCCTATATAGGGGTAAAATCATGCGAAAAATCGATTGCGCGCATTCCCGAAATGTGAAAACGCTTCCTTGATCCTGATTCAGGAAATGGAGTGGATGTATTGAAGCGAAAATCCAAAATGTTTGATTTTCGCTTCAATACACCCACCCCATTTCCTGAATCAGGATCAAGGAAGCGTTTTCACGCTTTGGGAATGCGCGCAATCGACTCCCCGCCTGAAAAACCTAAGAATCGACGGTTTTCTCCTAAAAATCCGAAAATGTTTGATTTTCGCTTCAATACACCCACCCCATTTCCTGAATCAGGGTCAAGGAAGCATTATCACATTTCGGGAATGCGCGCAATCAATTTTTCGCATGATTTTACCCCTATATAGGCTATTTTGGCAAAAAAAAATTTTTTCGGAGAATCCCCCTAAATGTCAGTCCTCCTTTAACATATTTTTCTATTGAAATTTTACTTTTCTAGGAACAAGAATGCACTAATATTGTCATGCCTGAGATTTTCAAGTTCTTTTTTAAACAAGATTTAGTGGACAAGTATGCAAATATGATTTCAGAACGAAGAATGATGAGAAAAGATTTCATCGGCTGTCATAGATGTGATCAAATCTTGTTCTTGGATAACTTGAACTACGATTTATTGGAAAATAAGCTTTCAATTTGCGAATGCGGACAAATTTATTGTGTTAATTGCAGCCAAAAAGTGCATATACCATTAAATTGTGAAGAAAGAAGATCGTTCGGTGGCACCGAACAATCTTTGTCTCTTCATTTGTCCGAGGCAGCGCTATGTCCTGGATGCGGAGGTTTAGTCGATAAAACAGATGGATGTAACCATATGACGTGTAGATGTGGTTTTAATTTTTGCTATGTTTGTGGAGGAACTTGGAGTTGGGGTCATGAATGTGGTGCCTGGAAAAAAAAGATTACTAGATCAGTAATTTGATAAATTTTTTGAAAAATTTAAAATTATTTTTAGCCTATTTTGATGATAGATAAAAATATAGAAACGTTGTTCAATTTACATTCAACAGCAAATGAAGTAGCTATATGGCGCTTTAATCAAGTAGCTATATGGCGCCAGAAAAGAGAATACAAAAATTTGTGGTATTTGAGAAAAGTTTACAGAAAAAAGACCGATGACTGGTTGGCTATGAAGGTTGTATCGCAATATGCGCAGGTAAAAAATATTGACTTTCAGGCTAACAAGGAAAAGGGTCATCCAGATATTACATAATCAACTTTTTGGTGGTCTAGCCCCCCTCTAACGTAATCATCAAAAATGCACTAATTTAATCAATTTTTATGAGGAGGGCTTTTAAATTGTAGCTGAACAATGGCCGAATAAGTGTTGATAAAAATTTTCGAAATCCGTTGATCCTAACATTGTCAAAAATTACTTTGAAGTTTTCAAAGTCGATTTTGTTGACCTTAACAAAATGTTAGAAATTTAATTTTTGTATGAAAATACAGAGCTTCAGTCCCTCTAACACATGCAAAAAACCGTACATAAAAATTATTTAACAGTGACGAGATATTTGACTTTGAAGTTGATAGTTAAAAAATGAGGCAAAAACAAAATGACACACTCGGGAATCAAACCCTCGACCTTCTGGCTGCTAGTCTAACGTGCTAACCACTACACCATCACCACATGGTCCCTCACACATGCAAAAACGTGGTGTAGTAGTAGCGCGTTAGACTAGCAGCCAGAAGGTCGAGGGTTCGATTCCCGAGTGTGTCATTTTGTTTTTGCCTCATTTTTTGACTATCAACTTCAAAGTCAAATATCTCGCCACTGTTAAATAATTTCTATATACGGTTTTTTGCATGTGTTAGAGGAACTAAAGCTCTGTATTTTCATATAAAAATTAAATTTCCAACATTTTGTTAAGGTCAAGTAAATCAACTTTGAAAACTTCAAAGTAATTTTTGACAATGTTAGGATCAACGGATTTCGAAAATTTTTATCAGCACTTATCCGGTCATTGATCAGCTACAATTTAAAAAGACTATTGATGTTGCAGACCAAAATGAACGCTCTGTAGGTTTCATCGAAATCCGAGCATGGCTGAACTTACGGTTCCCTTGTAAGTTCAAGCATAAGGAAAAAGTTGAGGAAAATATGATCAATCCTAAAATCAAGATCAACCATTTTTTCGAGACTTTTCTGGAACTTTTTTCGCTTGCTGAACGTAGCCCCAAGGATAAAATTTCGGACCTATTAAAAAATTTGAAGCAAACCGAAACTTTTTAATGTCTAGATATAAAATAGTTTTGGACTACTTTTTTTAGATATGTCAACTAATCGAATACGTTCACATCAAACAATGCTTATATTTATCACAAAAGCATAAACGAAAAAACTCGAAACATAAGCAAATCTTCGACTTGATCAATCGTTTGGACTACATTTTGGAAAAATTATTGGATCCTTCCAACGATCCAGAAGAAATTTTACAACGGGTTTTTAACTTATCTACGAATCTCATCTCTTTATGGACTATTTGTTGAATTTAATTCTCGTTTTTTATTTATTTTTTAAATGTACACATTTTATATTTGAATGCTCGTTACTACTTTTAGTAATAGTGTTACTACTTTTAGTAATTCCCACAGTAGCATTACTACCGGTACTACTGTTATTACTTTTAGTAATTGCTTCTAAATTGATCTTGTTGTGGCGCATTCTTTACAACCAATACCTTGTCACCTTACTGTATTCCTACACTATGCGATTCCACTCTATCTCCGCTTTCAAGAAATAAAGAATTTATTTACTACTAATATATTTTATTTACAATTACTAATAAATAATTATTATAATTTGGGCAAAAAATTGAAATTACATGAAACTGCATAAAATTACAAAAAGTACCAAAACAGATCACCTATTCGTCTTCCACTAGTACGGAATCTGAGATTTTATTTATATTATAAGTAATGTTTACATTGGACTAAGGCTAATAAAATTGACTTATAAAATTCGTGTTGCCCGCTTAGTGTATCTTCTCTTGCTTTCTTTAACAATTCATGCAAACCTTGCTGTTGTTTAATTGAGGGTTCCCCGTTGGTATTACCAAAGATGATTTCAACCATTTTGTCCATTTCATCGATTAAATAAAGTGCTCTTGATGGGTTCCTTTTTGGATCATGCTTCAAGCTTATTGCTTCAAAATAGAGTTCAACAAAGAGTGAAGAAGTGGAAACTTCTTCATATTTGTAGCCAGATTTTTTGACATTTTTGAAATGTTCATTCAAGGAATCAACGATCTTTTTCATTCTGTTCATTATATCTGGCGTTATTTCAGCAGTTATTTCTAAAAATAATAGATAGTTATGTAGGTGTTACATGATTTCTTGGGAGGGAAACGAAAAGATTATGAGGGAAGGGGTGTCGTGATTAGTTTAAGTTAGGGATGTTACATGCCAAAGTGGCAAACACTATGCTAAAACGTGGCATTTTTTGTTGAAACTCGAAAATTTTGCTCAAAAATTGAATTTTGTTTCCAACAACGTGACAAAAATTTCAAAAACGTGGCAGCGTGGCAAATGACACGTTTCGTGGCAATGTAAGGCTGCACGCTAAACGTTTCGAACAGATTGTTCGAGACGCTATAGTTATGAATTGCGTTGTGAATTGTTCGAAACGCTAAACGTCTCTAACAGCAATTCGAGATATTTAGCGTCTCGAACCACCTGTTCGAGAAGTTTAGTGCGCATCCTAACATCCCTAGTTTAAATAATCTTTTCCTTTCTTTGATCAAAGGGATCAATCTTATCTTTACCTCCACTTTCATCAACACTAAAATAGTCATAAAATTTAGCAAACTCTTCCGACATTTTAGCAATTTCAACCAAAACAAACATGTCTTTCGTCATTGAATTATTTACAGATAAGGCGTTAAAATCACGTTCTAGTTGTATCACTGTTTCGTGAAGCTTCTCTTTGTCATCCGATGACAAATTTTCAATTGTTTTATTGAACTAAATTATTTATTTATTATATAGTATGTTCAAAAATTTGTGTTGAAAAGTTGCCAAAAATCGAGTTTAAGTCTATTTCAGTTTTCCGAAGGCCAATTCGATAATCCCCGTCATTAGGTTTTGTAGGAAAAATTTATATAAATAATTTTCGATAAAAGACCCACTTCCTTAACTTTACAGAGAAAAATATAGAAATTGAAGGCTTTTTCAATATTTTTCCTAAAAACCTAATGATGGGGGCTATTGAATGCGATCTCAGGTGACTGAATTGGAAATTTTGTCACTATTAAAAAGTTTACTTGGATGTTGTAATAATTTCTGTAGTCAAATGAAACAATTGAGCTATTTACACGTTCCTCGATGACTATTATTTTGTCTCCTTCTATTGTTTTAATTCCTTGTTGTTGGAAGTGTTCGTCGAGGTCATGAATAGCGGTTAGTTGGTCTTTCATATTGTTTAAGAATTTTGCTAATTTGTCCATAAAAAGAGGTGTTGCTAAAATAAATATGATCAAATCAGATATATGTATGTTGGGGGGGGGGGGTAAGATCAGGAAATAGTACAAAAATTGTTTAATCTATATCTTTTTTTATTGTAAAAAAATAAAAATCAAACTGTACGCAGGCCAGATATGCTGCGCGAAATTTTTGGGAAACAAATTTTGGCTACAGTCCTGCTTTGTTAACTCCACCCCAATATAAATACCTGCTTCTTCCAATTTCCAATTTGCATATTTATCAAAAAGTGCAAAATTTTCCATCAGTTTGCTTAATTCCAATAACATCTCAAACTGTGGCAATGTTTTGTTTAAATGATCTTCAAAAGAGGGATCCATTGTTTTTTGTTTCAACCATTTAAGATTGTTTATATTTTTCTCTATCGAAGCTACTTTTTGGTGTATATCATACTCGGTGTCATTAACAATTCCATTCAATATTAAATAATCGATATAATAATTTGAATCATCTAAATCCAGAAGCGAGATACGGGCTTCTAATAATTCAATGGCTGATTCCTCGAATTCTTCTACTCCTTGTGATTGCAATTCCTTTTTCAGATCCTTTATATGGTTTAGACCATGTTGGAGGTTAGTTAAAAGTTTTTTTGCTGTTGCATCATTTGGTACTAAAATGTGATTTTAGTTTAAAAAAGAAAGTTTGATGCTTCTTCATTCTCTTCTATAAACTAGGGGCTCTCAGAATTTTTATGGTTGTGTAAAAATTGATACTTTTTGTAAAATTTTATTTGGTTGTATTTTTTCAGGATTTCGGCCTAAACGGGAAGGAGCTGTCGCCCCTTGCTATGCCACTACTCTCCTTTCCTAAACTAAGCTTACATGTTTCATTAGATTGTATATAGTTGTTACTAATAATAAGATGTTCAACTAATTTAGCTATCTCCAGCATTATTTCGGTTTTTAACACCCTTTTATTTATCCATTCTTTCACTATAGTATCTTTTGAGCTCATTTGTAACTCTTGATAAGCTTGCAAAATATTTTTAATGGAAACCACTTTTTCATGGACCGAAACAACCATTTTATCCGTAAAGCCATTTGATAATAAATTATAAATATATAAATAAGAATCTATTAGCTCATTATTTGTCTTGTCGAAAAGTGTTACTAAATTTTTTAGTTTTACTATACTTCATTTCGTTAGGAAAGAAAAGTTGAGTCTGATAATTATGTGTTTAGAGCGTCTGTTTTTTATGCATAGAAAACACTTGATTAATCGGAACAACTTTTCTTCCTTTCTTTTCATGAAACAAACTATAACGTTGATAGTTTCTTACCTAGATTTGTAAAATCATTTGAAATTGGCAATGAATGCGTGACAGAGAAACTATTTAGGGCTAATAAAATGATTAAATAAATCATTTCGTATAAATTTTTATTATAATACCAATTTACGTTTAGAGCAAAAAGTGGCAATAACTAATGAAAACTTGATCAAAACTTTCCTTTTATATAGAATGAATTGTAAAGTTCTTTGAACCAAGTTATTTTAGGAGTAAAAATTTGACTCAAAATGAATAAATTTACTTGTCAGTTGAAAATACCTTCGCTAACCCGTTTTTATTTGACGTCACAAAAATATTACTCACAAATCGGTTTTGAACAAATTAATCAATTAAAATCATGTTGTGTTTGTATACTTTGTGCACCTTATTTGGTAAACTTTTACTTGATGAGTAATAAGGATTTGTTACGAAGAAATTCCTTAGATAATCAACTTGATCGATGGCCTCAAAATTTTTTCAAAAAAAAAATTAAAATTATTTGCGAAAATGCCAGTTTCCCATGAAGGTTCAAATCTGGAGAACTGAGTGGCCATTCGTCTCTCTTGATTTTCAAGATCGTTTGTTGTTTCTTGTCACCCTTTACAGCAAAGACTGTATGAATTGTTAAAAAAAGAAAAGAAGATACACCAAGTGGATAAAAAGATTTTTATAAATCAATTTTAGTAGCTTTGGCCAATATGCAGGCTGATTCAAAAGTTCGTGGACACTTTTATCATTTATAACAACCAACAAAAAACAACGAATTAACAACGGACGTTGAACCCTCAATTGAACAACAGCAAGGTTTGCATGAATTGTTAAAGAAAGCAAAAGAAGATACACTAAGCGGGCAGCACGAATTTTATAAGTCAATTTTATTAGCTTTAGTCCAATGTAAACATCACTTATAATTTAAATAAAAACCCCGGATTCCGTCTTGTAGAAGACGGACATGTGGTCTCTTTTGGTACTTTTTGTAATTTTATACAATTCCATGTAATTTCAATTTTTGCATAAATTATAATAATTATTTTTTATTAATTGTGAATCAAATATATCAATAGTAAATAAATTCTTTATTACTTACTTGTTTTGACCTCACAAATATAACAAGATGTGAGGGAGTATTAATGATAAGAATTTGATTGACACTTTGCACTCCATATATGAGCCACATTATAGATTTCATATATGGGCAATATTATAGACTTTGTACTCCATATATGAGCAATATTATAGATTTTTGCTTGTTTTTACTCATAAATTTGCTTTTGATAGTAAAAGTGACCTTTTACTAAAAAAAGTAAATATTTACATTTAATATATTTAAAAGTTGTTTTCTACTCCTAAAATTTTAATTTGTAACTTTTTATTATATATTTTCATATGTTGAAAGATTTTAATCTGTTGCTAATTTAAAGTGTTTGTATTCTAAAAAATGCTTAAAATGAGAAAGATTGATTTTGCTGAAAATAATACTAAGGATCTATATACATCAGCGTTTGAATATTTAGAGCCATGGAAACGAGCTGAATTATGTAGCCAAATAATCGCTTTAATTTTTGGTATATTTGGAAATTCTATGATAGTTTTTATCACTACAAATAATAAGAAGCTTCATTCAACTCGGGGTTGTCTTATATGTTCGTTGGCGATTAGCCATTTGTTATTTTCTTTATCGTTGGTATGTCTTTTTGTGATGCTATTAGGTCCGGACAAAAATAATGGTCGTTTTTTTGTTTTGCTCTATCTCTGGATAGAACATCCGTTTTTAATGCGGTTTTTTCAGTACTATAGAGTCATGTGTGGGGAAGGTTTTCATGCAAATTTCGAAATCCGATGAATTCCAAGCCTAAAAAATCTGAAAAAAGGCGTAAAATGGCAAACGTTTCCATACATGCACAAGGGGAGGGAGACCCCTAAGCCATGTATCGCGCATCGACCGGAAATTTAAAGATTCATAGAGCATCTGGCAGGTGAAGCCCACTTGATGCGCTAACCTTTACATATGCTCTATGCCGTTCTGATGCGTTATGAATCTTTTTAATATGCTTCATGCCGCTTGTCTTGCTTTATAATTTGACTTAAAGGGGACATGTAAATCCTGTCCGTATCGGGTTAAAATTTCATAATTTTTTCGAGTGAAACCCACCCTTTAGTATCCACATATGCTCAGCGTCATGACGCGCGTTGTGATACGTGTCATGATACGCATCATGACGCAGCGTTATGATGCGTGTTATGAAGCACGCATAATACGTGTCATGATGCAATTCCATGGCGCGCGTCATGATTCAGAGCCATGACACATGTCATGATACGCATCATGACGCACGTCATGACACATATCATGACGTGCGTCATGATGCAGCGTTATGATGCGTGTCATGACGCGCGTCATGATGCAATGTCATGGCACATGTCATAATGATGCCCGGTAAACTGAGTCAATTCTAAACTGAGTCAATTGTAAACTGAGTCAATTCTAAACTGTGTCAATTCTAAACTGAGTCAACTTTATGAAGGAGAGATTTAAAATTTTTTTAAATTCAATTTTCAAGGAAAATTGCCTGATTTTTCTTCAATGGAATTTTTGATTTAGAATTTTTTTCACTTAAAATTTTGACTCAGCTTTGACTCGGTTTTGACTCAGCTTAGAATTGACTCAGTTTACAATTGACTCAGTTAATTTTGACTCAGTTTACCGGGCGCCATCATCATCGCGGACCAGAATCATAGCGCATCGGAGCACCCATTCCTAAGACCTTGCGCATGTATGAACGTTTCTATCGATTGAAAATTGAGAATCTAGATTTTAATCCGTTTGTATCTCTTACAAATTTATGAAGATGATCATGTTTTATGTATGGTCAGTTATATTGGTGGATTCTTTACATTTTCATTAAGTCATTGTATGATTTTTATCTTAGCTTTAGACGGGCTTATTGCAGTATGCTGCCCTACGTTTTAGTAAGTTTTAAAAAATCTTATAACCTCAAAAAAATTTCTATAAAAACGTCGATTTTTTGCAACAAAAAATCGATTTATACAAATTTTGACACCCTGATTCAGGGACATTTACAGGGCAGAGCTGTCGATCTCGACCCCGTGCAGCGGAGCCAAAATTTTTGTAAAAAAACAAAGGTGTCCGAACCGAATAATGAACAAAAAATTGGGAATTTTTTTGGGTGATGAGAATCAAAAAATTCATTTATTTATTCGTGGGAGTACCGAATCCCTTTATTTTTCTATGTATTTGTTTCTAAATTTGTGTATATATTTTTGTTATAAATGCGCGGGGGATCAAAATTACTTTTTGCGTGGGGGGGGGGGTCGAAATTCATCTTTGCGTGGGGGGTAAAAAATTGTCCTTTTAGGCTAGCTTGTTTGCTTGGTAATGAGAAAATTTAAAAAGAAGCTAAGTCGCCGTGCCGTAGACGCGTTGAGAGAAATTAAAGGTCAAAAATATTTTTTGGATGGACCTTTTTTTTGGGGACTTTTTGTATTTAACTCTAGTATGGGTCCCCCGCGCAAAAACCCCTCAATCACTCACGCAAATTTAAAAAATATCTACTTCATCGACACCCCTGTTTCAGGGACATTTAAAAAGTGGTTCAAAATTTGCATAAAATAACTTTTTGACCACAAAATCAAATTTTTTTACAGCTATAATAGAAAGAGATCAATATTCTATGCTATATTTTTAATTGGCCTAGCTATTTGTGCTCCCATAATGATCACTTTTGTATTTTTATTTGGTATGCAAAAAAGGGACTATAGATTTCCCAACCTTTTTCCGATATCCTAACTCTGATTTTCCAACTAATGTCTTAACCTCTCTTATGATTTTGGGTTTACAATCATAATCCCGAAATCAAAATCCCGAATTCAAAATTCCGAAAAATTAAAATCCCGAGAGCGTCGGGTTGGACTCTTAGGTGTCGGGTTCGATAATAAAAACCCAAGGCCTGAGGCTACGCCTCAGGACTTAATTTTTCGTGATTTTAATTTTTCGGAATTTTTATTTTTTTATGATATGGTTTCTGATTTTGGGTGAAAAAGTAAAAAAAATTTCAAAATTTTCACCCCTGGGAAATCAGAGTTGGGAAATCAGAAAAGTTGGAGAAATCTGATAGTCCTCAAAAAAGATATATTTAACAAGGGACACGAGTTGATGGTTGAGTTTTCAGAAAAGGCTTAAACTTTTCTCTCAGAGCAAAAATAATCTGATTATAATCAGATCAAAATGTAATTACGGAGCTTAAAACTTAAACAAAAATGATTAAAATAAGCGTTTGCTTATTTTCTGATTAAAATGTAATAACAGAACTTCAAAAGTAAGCAAAAATGCTTAAAATAAGCACAAAATGAGAGCTCTGACTGCACTACAATCGATAACATGCAGTAATAGAAAACATATACCTTTTAATCGTAAAAAAATTAAATTTTGATAGCAAATTGCTCGAAAACGATGAGGCTTCCGCAGCTAATTCCTTCAGGCTTTTTACTATTGGGTTGGTGCATAATTATCCACACTTTTTATTAATTGAGAAAACAATTCATAATTTAAATAATAAAAATAACTCAAATTATTATTCTGGAGCATATTCACTATCAACTTCGCAGTTCATGCGGCACCCACCCGGCCAATTTCATTATTTTTCCGAGTTTTTTGAGGCGGAGGACGATGGTGGAATGGTCGACGTTGAACTGCACGGCCAGAATCCGCGTCGTCAGGCTCTCGTCCTCTTCCACGGCCGCCAAAAGGGCTTGATCATCGAAATCGGAGGGGCGGCCTCT
>JAQGBS010002374.1:0-13293 GCA_034698545.1 Acrobeloides obliquus | reverse complement strand
AGTTGCTATGGGTCGGCAAATGTTCGTCATCAAGTGTCGGCACGCCCTCTAATACAACCCCCCCCCCCCCCTAGAGATGGATCGAAAAATACAACCCCCGGGTTGTATTAGAGAAAATACGGTAAGCTGGCATCTCTACGCGCATTTCAAGCAACTTCTCAACTCTAAATAAGTTTACTTGACTTTGGAGTCGAATTGAAATCTCCGGCAATTATCATAGGAATTTTCTCTTCATCTATTTCACCATTTTTTGCAATAAAACATCGAAATTTTTTCAGCTCGGACAAGAGAATCATTGTTTGAATGAGTTTAACATCGGCAAACTCTGGATTCCAATAAATATGAGTTCCACAAAATATGATAGGAATCTTGTATAACTCAACTTCTTTGGGGTTTTCTGAATTCGATGAGATGAATATTTATTTTTATTACCCTGATTTTTCAAGACTTTTTTCAAATAAAACGACGCAGCTAGTGCGATCTCCGTTCTATAGATCCTATCAAATAGTTCTTTCGGGAGGAACTTTTGGAATCGTTTTCGTACTTGTTTCAAAAAACTGATACGCTTTATCTTGTCAAGTTGAAATCTGAAAATTTTCCTCAAAGTTATATAGAAAAATTACTTGTCTTTATTCCAAAACAATGCACAACCATCTTTATTATTTTTGTCTTTCTTTCGACTGTATGGAGATTTTTGTTTTTGAAAATAGGTAGAATCGTAATTTTTTAGTTCCAACTTTAGGTCTTCATACATTGCAGGTTCCACTTCCTAAAGGAGATAATGGTGAGCATATATTACCAACGGAGGGGGACTGTCTCCCCCTCATGTAGCTAACATCGAGCCAAAAATTAAAGATTCATATAGCCTCGTAGTGGCGAAGCTGAGTTGAGACTTTGATTCCAAGTCTCAAGGCTATATAGCCGAGCCTCAGGATATAACCCAAAACAAAACATAAAAGCTATATAACATTTTTTACATAATGTAAATGGGTGCCGACCTTTTAATGGTCGACATCATATAGCCTCGAGGTAGCTTGTCCCCCCCCCTCCTATCTCATGTATGGTGGTGAGGGCAAAAATTCGAGAACATTTAAAGCCAAATTAGAAGGAAAATTTTAAGAACGAATTTTCGACGTTTTTCTTTTAATTTTCGAATTTTTTGTCCAAACTTCCTGGAATTTTCGACCAACCATTACTAACAATGAAATAAAAACGAATTTACTTGAAATGCCATCAAGTCAGGAGAATAATCAAGCACTTGTTTAATTATTAAACTTTTCCGATAACCCCAAGAAAGAACTTCATCAATACAATAATCATATTTGTCACGTTTAGCATGTTTTGTATCTAGCAGATTATAGGTACAAACTCGAAATTTCACTAAGATATTTAATATATGGAAAATCTCATAAAACTTACAGTTTTCATGAAATTCCTTCCCTTCATCTAAATTTATCCAATGGCGTTGTGGATGCAAGGATTCTGCGGGTGAAATATTGATCGAAATAGACATTTAAAGATGAAAAAATTGACTACTTTTATTGATTGGAAAGAAAAATGATATCGACGAAAAATAAAGGTCTTATCAAAAAGAATCATCCTTAAGAACACTCTCCAATGACTCATTGATATTTTCATTCAAAATTTCAAAAAAAAAATTCAGCAAATCCTAAAAGACTCTCTAGATTGGTTTTAATGGTCATTATATCAAGACTTTGATTCAAAAAAAATTTATAAACCAGAATTTCTGAAAAATCCGAAAATGTTTGATTTTCGCTTCAATACACCCACCCCTATTCCCTGAATCAGGGTCAAGAAAGCGTTTTCAAGGTTAGGAAATGTGCGCAATCGATTTCTCGCATAAAATTACCCCTAAAGAGTCACTTGTTAAAAAAATTTTCAATCCGGCTCTAAGTTGGATCCCCCCTTTAACAAGTTGGAAAATTTCTTTATGTCAATTAACGCCTACCTTATATGAATCCATTGTTTTTAAGAATAAAAAGAGCGAATAGTTCCCTAGCTTCATCTGAAATTCGTTTCCGTTGAGCCAGTTTAACGTCTGATCTAAACCGTTGGACCGAGATCTTTCTACCCGACAATAGCCCAATATTTTTTCACCAAAATTGAGCAAACAAAAATGAATTCCTTTCACGTCTTCCACTGTTATTCCCGCATGCAAATTATGGATATCTTTCCATATAATTTTCTATAGAAAGATATCCGGATATGCAATTATCTGGAGATCATGGTATATCCCCTGGACACCTAAATTTCTTTTGCTAGCCTGCTCATAGTTGTCGAATGTTTTTTTAATATTTAACGCAACATCCCTCCAGCGTATTGATTGCTTTATGTACATTATACTTGTTTTTAGCGGTAATAAACGCAATAAAAACACTATCAGCGTATACGCCTCCAGAAATAATAATAAGAATTTTTCGAGAAACTAACTAGTCGCGATAACGTAGTAAGCGCAATAAAAACACGCCTTAAGTTTATTATCAGAGCTTTCATACTTGCCAATAATTAAATTTACTGTAGGCAAAAAATTTCCTCGTCAATAGAATATAATTCAATATAAGAGTTCTTAGTAGAACTTAATAATAAGAATTTTTTCAAAGAACTAACTATTCGCGATATTTGATCAACTTCGCTTAAAGACGTTGAGTTAGTAAATTGCCGGGTGCGCTCTCTTCATTTTCAACATGAATAACACAGGTAAAATTATAAAAAAGTTATCAAAAATATGTTTAAATTTAGTCGATTTCCGTGCTATATACCATGTTAATGATATCCTCTGTACTTCATTAACATTAGTTGCAAATTTAACCCTTCTTTATTTGATCATAAAAAAGACTCCTAAAGAAATGCGAGAATACAGAAAGGTTTTGCTACAAAACTGCGTCATTGATCTAATGCTGATTTGCTCGATAGTTCTCTACGGACCGGTAAGTTTAGATTCGTTTAGTTTTTAGCTTCTTCTTTTTAAGATTATGGTTACAAGCCGAGGGTTTCAAATGGTCGTTAACAACAGCTTCTTTCCCAATATGCCAATTATTTTGAACTTTATTTTTGTCTTTTCGTTTTTCTATTTCGTCTCGCTTTCATTCGCACTGATTCCAGTTCCATTTGTGTATCGTTATTTGGTGTTAGTCAAGTAAGATTGGCAAAAACTTTTGATAAGCCTAAATTTAGAGAAAAAGATATAGAAGGGCTTTCCTATCTTAAACTCTATATTATTCCAGTAATTGTTACAACTATTCATATGGGGTATCAATCTGTATTGTTCTATCCAACAGAAGAGAAATTGGAACTCGCTAAAACCACATTTCACAACGTGTTTGTTGAAAACGGAGTTGACCATTTTTCAACTGGATTTGTTGGAACAATCGTAAATCTCTTTTTATTAATTTTGACACAAAATATTAGGTGGAAAGTGGAACTGCTGCGTTTGACATGTTTGTCATTTGTAATGGGGCGTATTCGGTGGTCATATGGTGTAGCATAAAAATTTACAAAGATCTTAAGGTGAAAATGGCAATGGCTTCGGCAAAAACACGTGAAATGCAATCTCAATTAACCAGAGTTTTAATTGCACAAGTAAATTCGGATTTTTGTTGTTAAATTGCTTGTTTAGGCTGTTGGTCCAATGGTGGTCTTTTTCGTACCAGTCATGTTTTTCACGTATTATATAGTATCGTTGTCAGATCAAATAGCTCTGTCGATATCGTTCGGATTGCCAATTGCTTGGATTCCTCTGGCAAATCCGATTGTGACAATTTGGTTCATGAAGCCTTATCGTAATGCGTTTTTTAGAATAAAACTCAAGATTTTTACTCCACAAATTTCTAGCACTATTGTATTTGTAGTAAATAATGGAAACGTTTGAGTATTTAGAAACAAGTGGGCGGCCCCTTTAAGTTATAGATCAGGACGGAACGACACAGCTGTTCCGTTAAGTTTTTACCAATTTTACTGTTCCACGTTATGTCCACACTCATTCATGTAAATTTATAAAAATTTCTTTTGATTCTGTTCCTTTAATGTCATAGTTTCAAAAGTTTCGTATCCTGCTTTCTATTCCAATCGTTAGGCCTGTTCCGATATAGCTCTGCTATTCATTATGTTCTCTATGATTTCAGTCCGACTTCCATGAATTAGATTGTCTTTCGCATATTGTCAATATCATGCTCTTATGACTTTGTAAATTGAGTTATGAATAAAAAGTAATTTATTCGTTCGAAGAAATAAACATTCCGAGCAATCCAATATGATAAATAAAATTGTTTTGATCGTAACTCCTAGGTTTCGGGGAACGACTCCTCATTAGTGCGCAGACCTTCGGAGCTCATTGTAGCCTAACACAACAAAAATATACGACAAACATTGATTATTAACCAAATTTGAATTCAATAAAGTACTTCTTTCCGATTTTCTCAACATGTTCCAAGATCCTTGGAAACTATGTTTTGAGTAAATCTTTGGCTAGATGGTGGAACGTAATAAACAAACTATATGGAAACGTAATAAACAGCAGCTACATGGGTGGTCATATTGGCGGGAAATTTTCATCACCAATTTTCCCGCTAATATGACCACGCAGGGATGCATTCTTTTTGTTTCAATGTACATGTTGCCTGATTTAATCAGAAGTTCCGTGGTAGCCAAAAAAAGTGCGACTATATCACTAACGGATGACCTGAAGCGCTGTAAGCGCTCGGTCTCCAGTTTATAAGAAAGTGATATAATCTGTAGAGATCAAGTTATACGGAAAGCACATTGAACATAATAACAAAAAAAACTTGATGACATTGTTTTCTCCACCTCTATATTGCCTAAGATCACTTAGTAGTCAAATTAGATTCACTTACTCTTCTAGCAATGTGTGATGTTAACTAATATCACAGCACCACATTTTTATACTTCTAGACTAGAGCAAAAACCATTTTCTCATAGCCTTATATTTTATTTATGCAGATTTTTGTTTCAGTTATTATTAAAGAACAAACTAATTATCGTATACCATGAACCTGATCTTGCTATCTTGAGCATCAAAATTGAAAACTGGGCATACTAAATTTTATGATTTCGATGCTTTTTTTAATATAAGCTTTTTTTATTTATCATACACGATTGTTGGTTAAAAAGCATTTGGGCTAGTAGAGCATTATTACTTCGAACGAATTAATTACTTTTTTATTAATAATTCATTTACAAAGTCATAGAGCATATACGAAAGATAAAATACGGAAGTAAATTTAATATATGGAGATCAAGCCAGAATGAAATTACAGAGAATATAATGACTAGAGTACAATATCGAGCTAAGTCGGTTTTTTGTGAACAAAATTTTCGATTTTTCTATATCATTTAAAAAAATTTTTATTCCATTTCCCATAATTTTTGGAATTTTAGCAATTTTTGATTGTTGATCAAAAAATCATTTTTTAAGCAAAAATCTTCAAGCCTCAACTTTTTCCAAAATTTCGGTTTTCCGCGTTCGGTTTCGATACCAGACTCTAATCATGACAACAAATATACAATTAAAACATCATCTATAGCAGAGCTAATCGGAACTGGTCTAACGATTGGGACAGAAAAGCAGGATACGAAACTTTTGAAACTATGACATTAAAGGAACAGAATCAAAAGAAATTTTTATAAATTTACGCGATTGTATATACTGTAGAGCTAGAAGTTTGTGGAGTAAAAATCTTTTTGATTATTCCAAAAAACGCAGTACGATAAGGTTTCATGAACCAAATTGTCACAATCGGATTGGCCAGAGGAATCCAAGCAATTGGCAATCCAAACAAGATCGACAATTCTATTTGATCTGACAACGTAACTATAGAATACGTGAAAAACATGACTGGTACGAAAAAGACCACCATTGGACCAACAGCCTAAACAAGTACTTTAACAACAAAAATTCGATTCTACTTGTGCAATTATAACTCTAGTTAATTGAGACTGCATTTCACGTACATCTGCCGAAGCCGTTGCCATTTTCACCTTAAGATCTTTATAAATTTTTATGCTACACCACATGACAATCGCATATCCCCCATTACAAATGACAAACATGTCAAACGCAGCAGTTCTGGTTGCCACCTAAAATTTTTTTTTAATTAATAAAAAGGGATTTACGATATTTCCAACAAATCCAGTTGAAAAATGGTCAACTCCGTTTTCAACAAACACATTGTGAAAAATAGTTTTAGCTTGTTTCAACTTCTCTTCTGTTGGATAGAACAAAACAGATTGATATCCCATATGAATAGTTGTAACAATTACTGGAATGATATAGAGTTTAAGATAGGAAAACTCTTTTATATCTTTGTTTCTAAATTTAGGTTTATCAAAAGTTGTTGCCAATCTTACTTGATTAACACCAAATAACGATACACAAATGGAACTGGGATCATTGCGAATGAAAGCGAGACAAAATAGAAAAACCAAAAGACAAAAATAAAGTTCAAAATAACTGGGACATCGGGAAAGAAGCTGTTGTTAACGACCATTTGAAATCCTTTGCTTGCAACCAAAATCTTAAAAAGAAGATAAAACTAAAAGAATCTAAACTTACCGGTCCACAGAGAACTATCGTACAAATCAGCAATAGATCAACGGCGCAGTTTTGTAGCAAAATCTTCCTGTATTCTCGCATTTCTTCAGGAGTCTTTTTTATGACCAAATAAAGCAGGATTAAATTCGCAACCAATGTTATCGAAGTACAGAGGGTATCATTAACATGGTATATAGCACGGAAATCGACTAAATTTAAACATATTTTTGATAACGTTTTTCTAATTTTACCTGTGTTATTCATGTTGAGAATGAAAAGAGAGAGCTCACCAGGCAATTTACTAACTCAAAGCCTTTATGTGAAGTTAATTAATTTCGCGACCAGTTAGTTCCTCAAAAACATTCTTATTATTAAAATTAACTAAGAACTTTTATATTGAACTATATTCTCTTGACGAAGAAATTTTTTGAGCATTCAAAACGCCATGGCAACAAATATGAATTAAATGTTAACTTGAAAAAATCTATTGAGCTTAATGCCATCATAACCAACACGGAAGAAAAATAAGCATAACTTCGAATGATGGTGAGATAAGGAAGTAGAAAGCCGCACTAAACAATACATGCACAAGACTCTAAATGCTCCTCTAAACGTCTCGAATTACATGTAATTCGAGACTCTAAATGTCTCGAATTGAATCTCGAATTCGAGACTCTGTGTCTCGAACAAGTTTGAACTGGTCTGAGCATTGACACGAAAACGTGAATTTGAAAATTTTATTATCAATTGAGTCGAGCGATAGCTCATTTTATGAAAATCATTGTGTGATGACGAAAATCCTTATTAAAATTTTCAAAATTTCAAAAAATTTTTTTGAAATTTTGAAAATTTTAATAGGGATTTTCGTCATCACACAATGATTTTCATAAAAAGTAGTGCGAATTAAAGTTGTTCAGCATGATCTAAGGAATACAACGAGCTATCGATCGACTTATTTTATAATAAAATTTCCAAATTCAAGCTTTCGTGTCAATGCACAGACTAGTTCAAACACTTTATTAGAGAGATAACATTTCAAAGTTTGAAAAAATCCTCAAAAAAAAACAAATCGTTTTTTGGCCATAAAATTTTTTTCCTTATGTCCAATAAAAAACCGAGGGCATCTGTGTTATGTAAATCGAGTATGCGGAATCGAATGGCGCTATTATCATGACGTGTTGACCTTATTTATATAGTGTTTTCAGCACCATGATCTTGAAGGGGTAATGAAAACTTATATGACAAACTATTTTTGCAGGAGGTCCAATTGACTTGGATATGGTGGATATTTATATCTCCACCATAGGCTCTCAAAATATACGAAAACATACAGTAGCGGAAAAAAAAGTGTTCCACCCCCAAAAGAGTGGAACACGGGGAGTGGAACACGGGGAGTGGAACACTTTTTTTCCGCTACTGTAAGCCCGCTCGAAACCCCTTGGGGTATTTTGCCCTCAACCCAACCCCTGTGAAAATCACATGTCTGAACAGAAAGTCAATTTTCTCGGCTTGGTTATTGCCGTTGGTCAATGTTTATATACCAAAAGATAGCCCGTGAGTAGAATTTCGCATTTTTCTTTTGTATAACCTCACTACCAGTTCCGTTTTATTATTTATATGTGTTAATTTACAAGTAAAAACTACTTTTTTTATATTAATAATTCAATTTACAGGCGTGGCGACAGCTGAGGACGAGCACTTGAAGATGAGGCATTTGAGGATGGCTATTTGAGGAACAAAGGTGAGATATGTTTTTTTAGGCCCTAAATAGCGCCCATCCCAAATATCACATCCTCAAATGTCTTTCCTCAAGTGTCAAGTCCTCAAATAACCATCCTCAAATGTCTCATCCTCAAGTGCCCGTCCTCAACTGTTGCCACACCAATTTACAAAGTCGTAAGAGCATGATGTTGATAATATATGGAAATAAATCTAATTTATAAAGATCAAGCCGAACTGAAATCATAGAGAACATAATGACTAGAGTATGGTACCGAGCTAACAACTTTTGGTTTCAGTTTTCGATATTGGACCTTTCGGTTTTGCCAAAAAGTCGGTTTTTTGGAAACTAAATTTTCGATTTTTCTACATCATTATTTTCAAATTTTGTTCCATTTTCCATAATTTTTGGAATTTTAGCAATTTTTGATAGTTTTGTTCATCAAGAAATCATCTTTTAAGCCAAAGTCTTCAAGTTCGAGTTTTTCCAGAATTTCGGTTTTCCGCGCTCGGTTTCAATACCGGACTTTAATCATGACAACAAATATGACATTTTTTAGTGAATTAAAATATTCGTTAGGCCTGTTCCGATATAGCAGAGCTACCGTAAAAATTCTAATAGAGCCCCACCTTCTAATAGAACCCCACCTACTAATAGAGCCCCACCCTAGAGGGAAAAACATAAGATAGCTCGAAGCCTGAAAATGCTTTCTTGACCCTGATTCAGGGAAAAAATCTAAAATTTTCATATTTTCGCTTTAATACACACTCTTATTTCCCTAAATCAGAGTTAAGGAAGCATTTTCAAGCTTCGAGGATGGGTGCAATCGATTTTTTACATAAAATTACTCCTAGAAAAGTCATTTTTGCAAAAATTCAAAATTTTTTTTTCGGAAAGCTGCTGCAAAGTTTACTTCCCCTTTAAAGGGACCTCCCACTTGTTTCTAAGTACTCAAACGTTTCCATTTTGTACTAAAAATACAATAGTGCTAGAAATTTGTGGAGTAAAAATCTTTTTGATTATTCCAAAAAACGCAGTACGATAAGGTTTCATGAACCAAATTGTCACAATCGGATTGGCCAGAGGAATCCAAGCAATTGGCAATCCAAACGTCATCGTCAGAGCTATTTGATCTGACATCGTGGCTATATAATACGTGAAAAACATGACTGGCACGAAAAATACCACCATTGGACCAACAGCCTAAACAAACACTTTAACAACAAAAATCCGAATCTACTTGTGCAATTAAAACTCGGGTTAATTGAGACTGAATTTCACGTGTTTTTGCCGAAGCCATTGCCATTTTCACCTTAAGATCTTTGTAAATTTTTATGCTACACCATATGACCACCGAATACGCCCCGTTACAAATGACAAACATGTTAAACGCAGCAGTTCTGCTCTCCACCTAATATTTTTTGTCAAAATTTATAAAAAGGGATTTACGATTGTTCCAACAAATCCAGTTGAAAAATGGTCAACTCCGTTTTCAAGAAACACGTTGTGAAACACAGTTTTAGCGAGTTCCAATTTCTCTTCTGTTGGAAAGTACAAAACACATTGATACCCCGTATGAATAGTTGTAACAATCACTGGAATGATATAGAGTTTAAGATAGAAAAACTCTTTTATATCTTTGTTTCTAAATTTAGGCTTATGACAGTTTTTGCCAATCTCACTTGACTAACACCAAATAACGATACACAAATGGAACTGGAATCAGTGCAAATGAAAGCGAGACGAAATAGAGATACCAAAAGACAAAAATAAAGTTCAAAATAATTGGAGTATCGGGAAAGATGCTGTTGTTAACGACCATTTGAAATCCTCGGCTTGCAATCAAAATCTTAAAAAGAAGAAGCTAAAACTAAAAGAATCTAAACTTACTGGTCCGCAGAGAACCATCGAGCAAATCAGCATTAGGTCAATGACGCAGTTTTGTAACAAAATTTTCCTGTATTCTCGCATTTCTTCAGGAGTCTTTTTTATGATCAAATAAAGAAGGGTTAAATTCGCAACTAATGTTGTCGGGATACAGAGGGCATCGTTAATATGGTATATAGTACGGAAATCGACTAAACATATTTTTGATAACGTTTTATAATTTTACCTGTGTTATTCATGTTGAGAATGAAGAGAGTCCGCCAAGCAATATACTAACTCAAAGTCTTCAAGCGAAGTTGGTCAAATATCGCGACTAGTTAGTCCCTTGAAAAAATTCTTATTATTAAGTTCTACTAAGAACTTTTATATCACTTTATATAAAACCTCGTTAAGAAGGCAAAAAATGATGATTTATGCTAGCATTCAGTTTTAGCATTAAATTCATGAACCGGGAGACCGAGCGCCTTCGGTGCTCAAGAGATCGTCCCAAAAATTTTTGCGTTTTTCGGTTCAATTTTTTCGAATTATTTCATTTTTTTTGAATAACCACTGCTAAAAAGTCGAAATAAAAAATATATTATACACAAACAAACCTAACATATACAAACAACATCATCGTGATGGTATAAAATGATTCAAAAATTGAATAATAAAATGCAAAAAACATCGTCCCGCGCGGACTCAAGCCTAGCACTTCAGAATGCAAAGTCCAAGAAAACTTGTGTTATTCCTGTTAATAATTCTCGCTATGTCTAACTCTACCAAATCTATATCTTTTAAACCGACAGATTTTACGGTTCAAAAGCTAAAAATAATGAGTTCCTGTCTATTAACTAGCTCAATAAGACAAGAAAATCATCTAGAATGTTTATGCGAATTAAAAGGATAAAAGATGGCTATAGAAGATATGGAAATAGTGTTTGTAATAAAATGAAATGGGTACGCTTGTGATACTACAACGAATACAGTAGCGGAAAAAAGTCTTGGGGCAAGGTGAAAAACAAACCCTTTTCACCCTTGCCCCAAGACTTTTTTCCGCTACTGTACATATTTTTACAAATAATTCGTTGTATGTTCGACAATTCAATTTTCGAAAAAATGAAAGCGTTTTTACGCAAAAATAACATCACCAACGTGTTTCCCGCATAAATTACCTCGAATAGGGTTATTTTTGAAAAAATTTCGAAAAATAAAATTTTTCAATTTTAGACCACGTTCAACGAGGTATAATCCGAAGTAGCTCCAAAACTCTTTAGACGAGTATGGCATTTTGAACATTTGATTGGTGAGTATTAAACTTCATGTTCTTGATCATCGAACGTGTGTTCTTTTGTGTCGAACTGTGTTCGGAAACTGTTTTGAACGATTTCTGATAGTATTGTACTGTACCTAATTGTACCTTGTAAGCTAAAAAAGGTCACTGAACTTTTGTAACTTAGAAATCTTTTATCCATTCTTGCCAGTATAGTCCAAATGCTCAGGACTGGTACCACTATTATGATACTTTAATCAATTTTCTTAGCTCCTTTGTATCGAAAAATGGAAAAGAAAAGTTTTTTTGTGTATTTTTAAAAAATAATTCGACTATTTAGTACTTATTTCTGTTTTCATAAACATAAGAAGGAGTTTAAAACAATCTGATTGGTGCCTGAGTACAGGCGAATTGCGGCAAATTTGAAAATTTTTTTGCAATTTTGTTTTACTTATAACTTTTTATGGTTGGATTTTCAAGTAGTGCCGTAAAAGCAAACAATGCTCGCAATTTTGTGCTCTATCACATAGTATCAACTCCCCAAAAGTAGCGCACTTCTTACCAAAATCTAACACTGCTCGAAGGACAATCGACCACGAAAACCACAAAAAGTTCCAGCACGACGACTACAACAATTAGCCCTACAGCTACAACAACATCGACTTCCACTACAACAAGAGCGACAACGACAAGAATGCCAGTAACTACTACAACGCCACCTATAACCTCGACTATAGGCGAATCATTCCCTTCAACAACTAGCAGACCAAGTTCAAAGTCTAAATCTGCAGCAACAGCCACTACGACAACGACTAGCTCAACTCTCGCAGGATCGAAACAAAATCAGGGGTTTTGTTTCAATAACCCAGAACATTGTTCAAATTCAATCATTTTTGTGTCATTTTATTCGACTCGGCAAAATAAAAAAATGCTGTATTTATTTTTTCCCAAATGTTCAAGGATTTTGAATTGTATAATGTTTTATTAAATCGCTTCAATAAATAACCTGACTGATGCATGAGTACAGGCGAATTGCGGCAAATTTGAAAACTTTTTGCAATTTTGTTTCGCTCATAACTTTTTACGGTTAGATTTTCAAGTAGTGTCGTACAAACAAACAATGCTCGAAATTTTGTGCTCTATCACATAGCATCAACTCCTCAAAAGTAGCGCACTTCTTATCTATTTTTATTGGTGTAATTGATTGTAGTCCTTTCCTAAAGAAAAGATCTAAAAGCATTCGAAATAAATCTAATGCTTCTGAATTTGTGCACGTGAAAATATTTGAAAAATTCTTTCAATATTTTCCTTATCATCCTTAAAATATTAATATGTGGTGAAAAAATTATCAAAATTATTTTCTTTCTATCGAAAATTGATCCGTAGGAATCTATTGCTACCTTTAGACTTGTTTTAAATCTATAAAAAATTGTCCTTCCATTTCAACTTTATTAGTTTTAAAAAACATTTGATGTTTTATATTATATCAAGATTGTTATTACCTCTCTTATTTATAAAAACTTTTTCCATCAATGCTGATACTTGCACCTGGAATGTAAGATTTTTTTCTTAAATTTAATAGATAATTGTTTAAATAGACTTGTCCAAAATGGAATCAAAACTTAATCAACATTCATTTAATACCACATACACATGATGACTTGGGCTACAAGAAAACTGTCGATCAATATTTTACTGGAGGTATAGAGATTTTCCGCCAAGATAAAAAAGTTCTATGAGATGGCGCATAAGCAAGTGGCGCAAAATTCGGCACTATAACTTTCGCCACGTAACTTTCGCCACTTTCGTGTCAATAAACATATTTAATTTCAGACTAATTGAGTTGCCTGATTTGCAATAAATATG
>JAQGBS010002373.1:0-13293 GCA_034698545.1 Acrobeloides obliquus | reverse complement strand
AAGGTCACCTGGGGCATAGATGGCTTTAGTTAACTCCACATTCACACTAAGAGAATTCATCTAAATTGATTTATAGGTTTATAGGGCTACTAAAAACATAGGTCATGAAACAAAATTTCGAACAATTAAAATTTATCCCGTAAAATTTATACCACTTAAAATTTATCTCACTTAAAATTTCTCCTTAAAGTGGAGTATCTTTATGACCAAGTGAAAAATTTTAAAGGGGGTAAGAATTAGGGAATCTCTGAAAAAATTTTTCGCCAAAACAGCCTATATAGGGCTAAAATCATGCGAAAAATCGATTGCGCGCATTCCCGAAGCGTGGAAATGCTTCGTTGACCCTGATTCAGGGAAATAAGAGTGTGTATTGAAGCGAAAATCGAAAAATGTTGAAATTTCTCCCTCAAAAACATATTTCTGGGGGCAATTTCATGTGGGAAATCGATTGCGCGCATTCCCAAAGCGTGAAAAGGTTCCGTTGACCCTGATTCAAGGAAATAAGAGTGTGTATTGAAGCGAAAACCCAACATGTACTAATTTTCCTGAATCAAGGTCAAGGAAGAATTTTTAGGTTTAGTCTTAGGCTTAGAATTAGCTTTAGTCTTAGGCTTAGTCTTAGACTTAGCCTTAGGCTTAGGCTTATGCTTAGCCTTAGGCTTATGCTTAACCTTAGTCTTAGGTTTATCCTTTTCCCCGAGAAAATCTGATCAGTTCAGATTTTCCCGGGAAAATCAGAATTTCCCGAAAAAACAGATATTCCCGTAACATATAAAATGAATTTCTAAAAATTGATTGTTTTCAAAATATATAGAAAAAAACGAAGGAAATTTCAGATTTCGACTTTACGATTTCGAGTTAAATTTCGATTTCGCGAAATTTGATGACCGAAATTTCGATTTCGAGATTACCGATTTTCGACATTATCACTAGTGTGCACCCCGTCCTTTAAATGGCGGCAACCAGAAATTTGCTCCTAATATTCAAATCAAATTCTCACGAATATATGAGAGGTCATGAAAAGATTAAGTAAAAAATTTGAATTCCAACTCGAATTTGACACACATGCACGATTCTCATTTTTCTTACTTGAGAAGAGAGCATTGTTGTTTTCGAGAGAGTTCAACTGCGCAAAAAGAATAAAAATCATTTTTCGCACTCAACCCAAAATTGTAGTTCTATACCGGTTCATGAGACTTGCACATGATTGAAACTTTGAAACGTTAATTTGAAATATTTTTCGAAAATGACAATTTTTTAAACGTCTTAAAAAATTTTTATTTTTGAATTTTTTTAGAGAATTTGATTAGAGACCGCCGCATATTTTAAAAAATGACCTCAAAAATGACCCTTTCAAATTTTCGATTTTTTTGTTGGACAAAAAGCCATCTAAAAAATTTGGTAAAAAATGTGTAACTTAGAGATTCAAAAAATTAAGAGGGCAAAATTGAAACGCGGCAGTGTTATGTTTGAGATGAAGAAAGAAGATAAACTTTTAGTTAAACAAAAAAAAATCGATATGCTTAAAGGTATAGTGCACGTTTGATAAAATTTTGTTTGTAAGGTTTTCGTTTCAATACATAGAAAAAATCAAATTTTTCGAAGAAATGTGCGAAAAATTGATTTTCTTTGCACAATTTCTATTTGTTTTACATTTTTTTTGTTTTTTTTTGACTGACCTCTCGTTTTTTGTAGTCTTTGAAGAAAAGGAACATTATTTATACAGTCGACTCTCCATATAGTGACACCATCCATTCGATTAGTGATCCCTGTATAACTTTTTTGATGCATCCCTGCGTGGTCGTATGCCGGGAATATAAGGATTAGTACTAATCCTGATTTTTTCGCCATACGACCACGCAGGGATGCATCAAAAAAGCTATACAGGGATCACTAATTGAATTGAAGGAGGGTGTCACTATATGGAGAGCTGTATTTTATGAAAGAAAATATGCAAAAAATTTTCGCAAATTTCTTCGAAAAATTTGAATTTTTCTGTGTATTGAAACGAAAACATTGTAACCAAAATTTTATCAAACGTGCACTGTATCTTTAAAGAGGAGGAACCATTTATATACCTAAATCGCATATAAAAATGTTAAAAATCGATCAAATTTTGATATAGATAAAATTTAGTGGGGAATCCAATGGCGATATTGTTTCTCCAAACTTCTCTATCGTAGAGGTCGAAAAATTGAATTTCAAACGCCACATTTACTATATAGATGAAGAAAAAAGATAAACTTCTAGTGAAACAAAAGAAAAATCGATATACTTAAAATTGTTCCATCAATTTCTCTAAAATATCACATATGCTTATGAAATAGATTGATGCTCGAGTGTGATTGATTCTTTTTTCGCCGAAGTACAATTTGTTTGATAAGGATGAGTGTGCATGTGTGTCCATGCTCATAGAAATTGCCAATTTCGAACACAAAAGCACAAAAGATTTTCTTTATTACTTATTCATAGGTTTTGTTCGCATTAAAAATAGAATGTACAAACACTAGGAGATAAAGTTATTATAACGCTTTTTCTTTTTGAGCCGGCGCACTGTCAACAAATCACACCGGAATCAACTCGGAAAATGGGGCACTATAACTTTCACGACACTAACTTTTGCCATATAACTTTCGCCACGTAACTTTCGCCACTTTTGTGTCAATAAACATATTTATTGCAAATCAGGCAACTCAATTATTCTGTCGCAGAAAGTGAAATTTAAAATCGAATCATTTCATTATCGAAATTCGGTAACAGAATAATGTCAAACTAATTCAGTTGCCTGAATTGCAATAAATATGTATATTGACACGAACGTGGCGCAAGTTATAGTTTTTTGGCAACGTGATGAAAGTTGTCGCGGCGAACATGAAACGTGGCGAAAGTTATAGAGCCACAAAATGGTGTTGGTCGGATAGCCAAAAAAACAATTTTCCCTAGGGGTACCCCGGAAAAAGATTATTTCCTGAGGTTCAAACCCTCATCGAGGTATCATTTTCGCCTAATTTTTCGAGCTGAACATATTTCTGCAATTCTCCCGCTGTTTGGAAGTAACGATAAAAAGTTAATCCGTACAAACAAACACTACTCGTTTAAGTTGTAGGATGTTATTGATTCGAAAATTTTGGGACAACCATTTTCCGAGTTTCCTCTGATTTGATTCCGGCGCGGAGGTTTTGGTAATTATATTCATAATAGAGAGGAGTGTATCCTATTGGTTGAGAGTCGTCTCCTTCAACAGCTGACAGGCCTCCAACACTCGCAGAGCATGATGATGGGACTAAAAAGCGGAACTTGGTTAGTTAACACCGGAATACTTTCGAAAGTTTGTTTGAGTGTTTTGGACACCATGCTTAACAACTTCCACAAAAAATTTAAAAAAATTGATTTTGAAGCTGGTTTATTTGGTACTCATAGCAATGTTTTGAAAAAAAATTTTCGTGGAAGTTGTTAAGCATGACCGAAACACTCAAATAGACCGAAATTTTGAAAGAGTATTCCCGTTTTAATATGAGCTTAAAATTACAGTCGAGTAGTGATGCAGTTTCAAGGAAAGAAAGGTTTTCGTATGCTGCTGGTGGTGGCTGTGAGCGGTTTCGTAAGCCACTATTAAATCCTAGTACGGAAATTAAGTCTTGATCGATGGCGGGATGTGTGCCGATAAAGATTGGTGTCTAAAATTTTTTGAAATTTTCAGAGTACTCCAAGAGAGTATACGAAGTTTATTCTTCCATTATTGAAGTAGAAACGAAAAATGAACATACACTTAAAGTTATGAATGCACTTTTGGCTGATCCTCGGACCTTGCCAACATCCAAGCGAGCTTCATATTCAACTTCTATGCACTCCGGAACATTTAGATTAGGAACCAATGCTGGGACGTAAAATGTTATCGGATATTCAAATCGCTGGCCAGCAACAACTTTATGAATTGGTAAGCCCATACCTACAACTTCAATTTTTTTAGCTCTTCTCTATAAAATATACTGTCAGTTTCAAAGGAACTTTCATATGTTTGAACTTCAGGGCGTAATGAATAGCACAAAGTTTTTTGACAGATATGGAAGTGTGAATATTTCACAGATTTATCAGACCTAAGAAATTGAACAGTAGCAGATGACTTAAAGGACCAGTTCACTTAGAAAAAACTCCATGTAAAAATTATATATTCGGAAAATTCATGAAAAATGGAGCATTTTTTGTTTTTACGACAACCTCAGAATCGTTGTAGTTTTCGAGATAATTGCGTTTGAAATTTGAATTTGCATTCATGTTTTCGTTGTAATGCACAAACTTTTTTGAATTTTTTGATCGATTTTTTAAACATTTATAAAATGCGCATTGTAGCAACTTTTTATAGCTAAATGCGACGAACAAAATGACACCAAAATTATCCAATTTGGAAATTGTTTTGGGTTATTAAAACGAAAACATGAATCAGGGTTTTCGTTTCAATAACCCAAAACAATTTCCAAATTGGATAATTTTAGTGTCATTTGTTCGTCGCATTTAGCTATAAAAAGTTGCTACAATGCTCATTTTATAAATGTTTAAAAAATCGATTTAAAAATTCAAAAAAGTTTGTGTATTACAACGAAAACATGAACGCAAATTCAAATTTTGAACGCAATTATCTCAAAATCTACAACGTTTCAGAACATGCCGTAAAAACAAAAAATGCTCCATTTTTCATGAATTTTCCGAATATATAATTTTTACGTAGAGTTTTTTTTCGAGTGGACTGCTCCTTTAAACCATACTTGTTATCAATGATTATATCACCCTGTATAGGTTCTCCAGGAACAAATCCTCGCTTTCTCAAGTGCAGTTCTACACAAACCTCGCCTCTAGAAAAGTATAAAAGCAAATTAACAAATCAATGAAAATTGTACTTTCCAACTTTTTTTGATCCCTTCAATATAGGACTTTCAAAAGATCGTTGATTCTGACTAAGGAATTGATGACAAACAATTGGGAATAACAATTTCTTTCTCGCAACTGTATAGCCATTACTTAAAACTTGGACCTAAAAATTGTTGGACCAGTCGACTCGGGAAAAAGTTGCCATAATTTGTTGATATTCGGAAAGTTGATAAAAAATGGAGCATTTTTTGTTTTTACGGCATGTTTTGAATCGTTGTAGTTTTTAAGATAATTGCGTGTGAAATTTCGTCTGTGTATTACAACGAAAATGCTTGTTTCAAATTCCTGATTCAATCAAAATTTGTTTATTGACAAGAAAATAATTTGAATTTCTTGAGCATCTAGTAAAAAGTAAATATAGCACTTTTCTCATCTCAATGAGACGAATAAAATGATATCAAAATTATTCAGTTTGAAAATCGTTTGGGTTATTGAAACGAAAACATGAATCAGGGTTTTCGTTTCAATAACCCAAAATGATATTCAAACTGAATAATTTTAGTGCCATTTGTCTCATTAAGTTGATAAAAATGCTATATATTTATTTTCCTAGATGCTCAAGAAATTCAAATTATTTTCTTGTCAATAAACAAATTTTGATTGAATCAGGAATTTGAAACCAAATGTTTTCGTTGTAATACACAGACGAAACTTCACATGCAATTTTCTCAAAAACTACAAGGGTACAGTAAAAATAAAAAATGCTTCATTTTTCATGAACTTTCCGAATATCTACAAATTATGGCAACTTTTTTCCGAGTCGACTAATCTTTTCAAAAAACATTTTTATTGATACTTAATTGAATTGTAAAAACGAAAAATTTGTCCTTCCATAGTTCAGTGGTAATGTGATTTTGACTTTAAAACGCCGAAGGTTCAATTCCCCGATCGAAATAACTTTTTTGCCAAATTTTTTTTTAAACAGCTTACCAGAATATAATATCGAATATAACCCGCAGCATTTCTGGCATCAAAAGATGTATGCAACCCGCTTTCTGGCAATTGGAAAACAAATGGCAGACTATGAACACCGACTCCAATTCCGGGCTGCTTCTCGGATTTGGAAGTTGGCATTCGAATAGCTGTACTTGAAGCCATACGGGCTATGTCGTTTAGCTAAACAGATTCAACTACAATTTAGGTTCAAGCCAATTTAGCATACTGAGACTTCTCGTTTTGGCTCTTCCTTCTCCGGGCATTTCCAAATATCACTTTTTAGGTTTATCAACACATTTTCTTGTTCATATGCTTTCGTTTGTGAAAGAGCTCCAGGTTTTGTCTAAAGCCGAAAAATAGTTGATTAAATATTCAAGGTAGCGTTTCAAAGCTCTTCCGAGCGCCTTCGAGTGCTCGAGATCTCGACAACCCTATACACTAAATTTAGAAAGCATACCACTTTTTCGGTGAAAAATACACGCGTACTACCATATAACTGTACAGTAATAAGCTCGCAACAAAGTTTCCGATACAAGGTTAAACGAACTTCTCCAGTCAGCAAGTCGCCAGGATTATAAATCGCTTTTTCTAATATAACTTCAATCTCATATGAAGAAGATGAGGTGCCGTTCGTTGAGGGTAAACTTCTATACATGTTTTTTTGTCACTAAATATGATTGATTAAACAGCTGTAAAATTCATATACGGGTGGTAAAAACGGAACTTATGACGACCGTCCGATCTGACAAGTTAAGCAACGTTGGGCCCGCAGGTTCGATTCCCACGTGAGTAAAACTTTTGCTTTGCAAAAAAGGTGCAAAAATTTTCTGAAACATGAATCAGGGTTTTCGTTTCAATAACCCAAAACATTGTTCAAATTGGATAATTTTGGTGTCATTTTGTTCGTGCATTTAGCTATAAAAATTGCTACAATGTTCATTTTATGAAATTTAGAAAAATCGATTTTTCCGTAAAAAATTCAAAAAAGTTTTTGCATTACAATTATCTCCAAAACTACAACGATTCAGAACATGTCGTAAAAACAAAAAATGCTCCATTTTTCACGATCTTTCCGAATATATCATTTTTCATATGGTTGTAACTGATTGAATTGGTCCTTTAACTTATGAGATCTCCGCCCTCGGATAGGGCGTAGATCTCTTTTGGGGGCTTTCGGAGACTTATCAATCGGATCTCTCCCCCCTCTCGAGCGAAAAAATTCATTTCGTCAAAATTTCACGTGAGACACTATTACTTTTTTGGAAAATTTAGGAAAACAATTAAATCAAGTACTGTTTAAATTTGCTTTTTGAGACTCATATGTCAAAGTAAAAAAGATTTAAATGACCAGTTCACTCGGAAAAAACACCATGAAAAAATGATATATTCGGAAAGTTCATAATGGAGCATATTTTGCTTCCACGACAACCTCTGAATCGTTATTGTTGCCGATATAATCGCGTTTGAAGTTGGCGATTTTTGAAAAATCTGTGTATTACAACGGAAACATGAACGCAGTGAAAACTTGTTCATGAATCAATAAAAGTTGTGTGTTGACGCGAAAATTTAAAAAATTTTTTCGTTTAGCATCTACTTATGAAAACTGGAAAAAAATTCTTTTTAAATTTTCGCGTCAATACACAACTTTTATTAATTCAGGGACCAATTTTTATTGCATTCATGTTTTCGCTGTAATTTAAAAGTAAAGCTATCTAACAAATTTGGTAAAAAATTTTTAACTCAGAGATTCGAAAAATTAATTTAAAAAAGAGGGCAAAATTGAGACACCACCGTTATGTTTGAGATGAAGAAAGAAGATAAACTTTTTTTTACAAAAGAAAAAATCGATATGCTTAAAAGTTTTCCATCAATTTCTCTAAAATATCACGTAGGCTAATGAAATAGGTATTGATGCTTGAGTGTTATTGATTTTTTACGTCAAAGTACAATTTGCATGATAAGAGATAATGTGCATCTGTGTGTGTGTCCATTCTCATCGAAATTGCCAATTTTGAGCACAAAAGATTTTCTTTATTACTTATGTGTTTTGTTCGTATTACTTGGGCGGGGGTCCAAAGTAGGGGGGGGGGTAGAAGATTTAAAAAATTTTTTTAAGAATAACCTTTCTAGAGATAATTTTGGCTAAAAAATCCAGAAAACACACTCAAAAAATCTATAAAAATTTTCTTGACCGTGTTTTGGGCATTTTTTTACCTCAAAACCCATGTTTTTTAGTGTGTTTTTTGGATTTTTCAGCCAAAATTACCCTAGAAAGGTCATTCTTAAAAAATTTTCTACTCGACCCTACTTTGGACCCCCTCCCCTTTAAAAATAGTATGTACAAACACTAGGAGATAAAGCTATTATAACGCTTTTTCTTTTTGAACCGGCGCACTGTCGACGAATTTTTGGAAATTATATTCATAATAGAGGGGAGTGTATTCTGTTGGTTGAGAGTCGTTTCCTTCAACAGCTGACAGGCCTCCAACACTTGCAGAGTATGATGGTGGGACTAAAAAGTGGAATTTGGTTTGTTAACACGTGAATACCCTTTCAAAATTCCGGTTTATTTGAGTGTTTTCGACACCATGATTAACAACTTTCATAAAAAATTGTTTTCACAAAAATTCATGTTAAATTATAAACAAGATTAAAAATCCACGTTTTATCGTGGGCTTGGCTCTGTGGTAGTGCTCCGGAATTCGAGTCCAATAGTACAGGGTTCGAATCCCACCTATGCTAAGCATGGTGTCCAAAACACTCAAATAAACCGGAATTTTGAAAGAGTATTCCCGTATTAGCATGAGCTCAAAATTACAGTCGAGTAGTGAAGCAGTTTCGAGGCAAGGAATGTTTTCGTATGATGGCGGAGCTGCTGGTAGCTGTGAGCGGTTTCGTAAGGCACCATTAAATCCTAGTGCGGAGATTAGGCCTTGATCGGTGGCGGGATGTGTGCCGATATAGATTGGTGTCTAAAATTTTCATATTTTTTCAAAAGAGATATATGGTTTATGCTGCCATAGGCTGTGAAGTAGAAACGAAAAATGAACATACACTTAAAGTTATGAATGCACTTTTGGCTGATCCTCGGACCAAGCCGACATCCAATCGAACTTCATATTCAACTTCTATGCATCCCGGAACATTTAGATTAGGAACCAATGCTGGGACGTAAAACGTTATCGGGTATTCAAATCTCTGGCCAGCAACAACTTTATGGATTGGCAAGCCCATACCTACAACTTCAATTTTTATGCTCTTCCCTATAAAATATACCGGCAGTTTCAAAGAAACTTTCATATGTTTGAACTTCAGGGTGTGATGAATAGCACAAAGTTTTTTGACAGATACGGAAATGTGAATATTTCACGGATTTATCAGACCTAAAAAATTGAACAATACAGTTAAGTGAGTCCTTTAAGCCATACTTGTTATCAATGATTATATCACCCCATGTAGGTTCTCCAGGAACAAATCCTCGCTTTTTCAAGCGCAGTTCTACAAAAACCTCGCCTCTAGAAAAGTATAAAAGTAAATTTACAAATCAATAAAAATTATACTTTCCAACTTTTCTTGAACCCGTCAATGTAGGACTTTCAAGAGATCGTTGATCCAGACTAAGGAATCGATGGCAAACAATTGGGAATAACAATTTCTTCCTCGCAACTGTAAGGCCATTATTTAAAGCTTGGGCCTAAAAATTGTTTTTCAAGGACCAGTCGACTTGGGAAAAAGTTATGCTGGACAACCTTTAAAAAAAAACTTACCAGAATATAATATCGAATATAACCCGCAGCATTTCTGGCATCAAAAGATGTATGCAATCCGTTATCTGGCAATTGGAAAGCAAATGGCAGACTGTGAACACCAATTTCTATTCCGGGCTGCTTCTCGGATTTTGAAGTTGGCATTCGAATAGCTGTACTTGAAGCCATACGGGCTATGTCGTTTAGCTAAACAGACAACTACAATTTAGGCTCAAGCCTATTTAGCATACCGAGACTTCTCGTTTTGGTTTTTCATTCTCCGGGCATTTCCAAATATCACTTTTTAGGTCTACCAACACATTTTCTTGTTCATATGCTTTTGTTTGTGAAAGAGCTCCAGGTTTTGTCTAAAGCCAAAAAATAGTTGATTAAATATTCAAGGTAGCGTTTCAAAGCTCTTCTGAGCGCCTCCGAGTGCCCGAGATCTCGACAACCCTATACATTAAATTTAGAAAGCATACCACTTTTTCGGTGAAAAATACACGCGTACTACCATATAACTGTACAGTAATAAGCTCGCAACAAAGTTTCCGACTAAAGTGTAAACGAACTTCTCCAGTCAGCAAGTCGCCAGGATTATAAATCGCTTTTTCTAATATAATTTCAATCTCATATGAAGAAGATGAGGTGCCGTTCGTTGAGGGTAAATTTCTATACATCTTTTTTGTCACTAAATATGATTGATTAAATAGCTATAAAATGCATATATGGGTACTAGAAAAAGAACTTATGACGACCGTCCAATCTGGCAAGTTAAGCAACGTTGGGCCCGCAGGTTCGATTCCACGATTCCCCCAACTTTTGCTTTTCAAAAAATTTTTGCTCCTTTTTCGCAAAAAATTTTTAAAAAGCAAAAGCTTTATCCTCATGAGAATCAAACCTGCGGGCTCAATGTTGCTTAACTTGCCATATCGGATAGGCAGCGCCTTGGACCACTTGGCCATCGCCCCGGATTTTTTTTCATTGATGGCGGAAACGGACTTTACAAAAAACCCTTGACACATATAAAATATGTTTAAAATATATAAAAATGCCACGTTAAAAAAATTCGAAATGCAAAATTTTTCACAAACTATTTCACAAATTTTTTGATAAAGAAATAGTTATAATTTTGTTTATTTTGAGACAAAAGATCAAACGATTTTTGCATTCTAACGCACGCCGCATGTCAAACTTGTTGAGTGTCGTTTATTCCATTTCCAGTTGATAGGAGAGAATGCGGAAAAGAGTGACAATAGAGAATAGTTTGTTCCTGAGATGTTCCATTGGTGATGTCACTAACTAGCATTTAACACGAATGAAGAAGCATCAAGGCTAGTCCATATGTGATAGTCTGTATGGAAAGTCAAAACCATGAATCAATCATAAGCTATTAATACTATCAATAGTGTTAGGAAACCGAAAAGAATGATATTTCATAAAAAAAGGCTAAAAGGCAATGACGCAAAAAGTTTAAAGATTATGCTCACTTTTAAAATTTCATTATTTTTGAAAAATCACAAGTTTTATAATAAAAAAGATATATACAAAAAAAGAATAAAACAAAAAGATTGAAAAGGGTAATTACCAATCCAAAAGTTTTTTAAAGGGTCAGTTCGAGTGGAAAAAAGCAGGCATTTTTTGTTGAATTTTTGACGAATTTTTCGATTTTTGAAGAATTTTTCAATTTTGTGACAAATTTTGATGAATTTTTCGATTTTTGACTAGTTTTTCGATTTTTGATGAATTTTTCAATTTTCGACGAATTTTCAATTTTTGATGAATTTTCAATTTTTGACTAGTTTTTTATTTTTTGAGGAAGTTTTCGATTTTTGGCGAATTCGTCAATTTTTAGCTTATTTTTCAATTTTTGATTAATTTTTCGATTTTTGACAAATTTTTAAATCTTTGACTAGTTTTTCGATTTTTGACGAATTTTTTGATTTTTGACTAATTTTTCGATTTTTGACAAATTTTTCAATTTTTGAGGAAAGCTGCCATTTTTTTGATATTTGGAAAGTTCATAAAAAGTGGAGCATTTTTTGTTTTTATGGCACTTTCTGAATCGTTGTATTTTTGAGATAATTGCGTATACAGTTGGTGATTTTTGGGATCACACGTGTACAAACCTCCCCCAAACCCCACCCAAATTGGGTGGGATCGCGCGCCGCGCGCAAGCAAAAATGGGTCCGCGAGCAGCGCAAGCCGGGCCAAAAAAACACATAATGGTCCCCCCTTATGATTTTGTCAAAAATTTGGAAAATTTTGCTCACGCGCGACCTAAAAATGATCTCGCGCGCTAAAAAATTTTGTGCGCGCGAAAAAATTATAAGGGGGGACCCTTATGATTTTTTCTCGCGCGCTCGGATCCGAAATTTTGGAGGAGTGTTTGTACACATGTGTTTAGGATTTTGTGTATTACAACGAAACATGTACCTGATAGTATTTTCCCTAAATCAATAAAATCTGTATATTGAGAAGAAAATAATTTAAAATCCTTGAACAATTAAGAAAAAATAAATATAATCTACTTTTAGTAACATCTCGATTTAGTGACCCCTTCCGAGAATTTTCCCGCCAACACGATCACGCAGGGATTCATTGCAAAAGTATAAATACAGTTAAACTCGATTTGTGACTCCTCTCTGGGGTTGTCACTAAATTGAGAGTTGATTTTACCACATTTTTTATAACTCTTCGAGACGAATAAACTGGCGCCAAAATTATACAACTTGAAAATTATTTTGGGTTATTAAAACGAAAACCTTGATTCATGTTTTCGTTTCAATAACCCAAAACTTTTTTCAAATTTGGTAATTTTGGTGTCATTTTATTCGTCTTGGTGAGTTATAAAAAATTGCTACAATTTTTCCATTGCTACATTAAACGTGCTATGTGTGTCTGTCTGTTTGTTCTATTTCCGTCACGGCCTATACTAATCGATAGGGCTCAGTGAGAGAAGAAAAACGACACGAAGATCATGGGGGTACCCTTCAAGAAAAAATTTTTAGCTTCATATCATGTTTTACGTAAGTCTTATAGTTGAAATTTAAGATTTCAGTTAAGAAGCCCTCATGGCCGAGTGGCGAAGACTGGCTCGTAGAAATTGTTCTCAAGTTCAATTCTCAGCATGATCCAAATGATTTTGCCCTTTACAAAGAAAATTTATAAAAAATTATTTTTCGACTTTTTCCTTTTAGAACATGGGCGAATTTTGTTCGACAAAAGAAAAACTTTTTAGCTTTAATCAGAAGTCTCTTTGGTGTAGTGGCTAAGGCTTCGGCCATTGCATCACAAAGGTGTCGGTTTTAGCTATTTGGCGAAATGGATAAGGAAGCTGCCCGTCCGATCTGACAAGTTAAGCAACATTCGCCCCCTCCCTGCAGTTTCGATCCTACTAGGGCAAAAATTTTGATCTACAAAAAACTTTCTATTCCAACAAAATTTTGTGCCCCATTTTTGTAAGAAAAGTTTTTTTATAGATCAAAATTTTTGTTCGAATCTGTGGGGGACCGAACGTTGCTTAATTTGCCAGATCGGACGGGCGGCTTCCTTATCCACTTCGCCAAATATGCGACATTTTTCGTACAGTTTACACAGTTTTTAGTTTTTTTTAATATAAAAGTTTTTCTGATCTGTATACAAAAAGTGTTGCATTTTTTGTTTTCGATGTGGCTTTTCTCTT
>JAQGBS010002372.1:0-13293 GCA_034698545.1 Acrobeloides obliquus | reverse complement strand
GTTGCGGGTGGGTTAGCGTCAACTTCGCATTCGACAGTGCCGTTCATTCCAATGCCAAAAATATAGATTTGCCTGCTTGTGGGTCGGATTTCTGGTTTGTCTAAAAAAGACTTGAAATTTTTTGACTCTAAATCATAATTTTTTTGAAGCCCTAGAGGATCCACAACAACTCTTTCTCAAGCCTCTTTTTTCTTCTGAATCCTCCCGAACTTCAGTAATTTCTACTAGGTGTAAAATAGTTTTGATGAACCACTAAAATTTTCATTCTGATGCCATTATATCATTCTGAAATGAATTTTTGACTATTTTGAGCATATTACAGGGTGATAAAAAATCGGAATTTGGACAATTTTTCATGTTTTACGACCCGAAATTTTTTTCAAAAATGACCCTAGGACTAAATTTATGCGAGAAATCGATTGCGCGCATTTCCGGAGCTTGAAAACGCTTCCCTGACCCTGATTCAAGGAAATAAGAGTGTGTATTGAAGCGAAAATATGAAAATTTTTAATTTTTCTTCCGAAAATCATCATTCCTGGGATTATTTTATGCGAGGAATTCGAAAAACACGCTCCCGTGCTTCCCTGAATCAGGGTAAGCATTGTAATAACACGAAATTAACAAAGAAAGATTTTAGTTAATTTCTTGTTATTACATATGCTTACCCTGATTCAGGGAAGCATTATTCGACTCGGGAGCATGTTTTTCGAATTCCTCGCATAAAATAGTCCCAGGAATGATGATTTTCAGAAGAAAAATTAAAAATTTTCATATTTTCGCTTCAATACACACTCTTATTTCCCTGAATCAGGGTCAGAAAAGCGTTTACAAGAGTTGGAAATGCGCGCAATTGATTATCCGCATAAAATTAGCCCTAATAAGGTCATTTTTGAAAAAATTTTTAGGTCGGAAAAATATGAAAAAATCCCTCAATTCCGGCTTTTTTTACACCCTGTAAATTTCCGGCTCCCAAAAAAGCCATTTTTTTTTGCTCATCCTATGTAATTCGATTTCTAAATTTGATTGGTCAATTTTTCGAATAGTTTTCACTTAAAATTCATGTCATAAGGTCAGTCCCCGATTTTCGCTTCTTTTTAATTAAATCTGTCATCCGATTAGAAGTTTAATTTCATCCAAGTTCACTTCAAGAATCTGGGTCATCAGACAGCTTTGTGCTTTCACTCTTAATTAAGATCTCTTTCTTCTTGACCTTGACAATGAAGCAAGAAAACAAAATCGAAATGCAACATTAATGCCAACTTAAAGCATTCAAAACACCAAAGTACAATATTCCATGTTTACTTATTTTAATTAAGTAAAGTTATAAATAAATTAAACTGGAGTCACGTACCAGGCTGCGTAAAATACCATTTCAATTTTTTTAAAACTTTTTTTTTGTTTTACCTATGCATGGCTTTATCTTGACTTTGTTACTATTTAAAGGGAATGACATTTGTGGCCTAATCCAAGAAAAAATTTTCTTCTAAAAAGACCATTTTTAGGGGTAAACTCATGCGAGAAATCGATTGCGCGCATCACCAAAACGTGAAAACGTCATCCTGACCCTGATATAGGGAAGGTGACGTTTTCACGTTTCGGCGATGCGCGCAATCGATTTCTCGAATGATTTTACCCCTAAAAATGATCTTTTTAGAAAAAAACTTTTTCTTGGATTAAGCCATAAATGTCATACCCCTTTTAAAGGAGGGTAACAATCGGAGCCTGTTCTCCGAAAAAATTTTTTTTGAAAATTTTTGTAAAAAATACATTTTTAGAGGCGATTTTATGCGAGAGATCGATTCCGCGCATTCTCGAAACATGAAAACGCTTCCTTAATCCTGATTCAGGCAACTTTATAACATCATAGCTCAAAAAATTTATATCCAATCAATGAAGCGACTATTATATTCGTTTTTTCCACATTTTTTCCTAACTTTTGAGCTAGGTCTCGAAAAAATCTGAGTTTGTCAGACAGAAGAAGGTCCCTTGTATTAAAAATGATAAAACTTTCTCTTCTTTACCGTTTTTTGTTATGAAAGACTTTTGTTTACAATACTTTTTTTTGCTCAAATTCTTTGACAAGATTTTTTTTGCGTAAAAACCAAAAAAAGTTCAGAAAAGAGATCTACGATAACTTTGTATTAGGCCCGGTGTTATTTTATGGTGTGAACGTGTTTTTCTTCTTGTTTTCACGTCACCTCATTCGGGCGAAGACAGAGAAAAAGTTTTACTTCTACTTTTAACAATCTACATTAGAACCAGTTTCCTTATTTTTTGTTATTAAAAATATGGATGTTGTACGATGGTCTTAGGGTTTCAGTGAAAGGTCCACGTTCACATAAATAATCACAAAGTATATAGTTGAACTTACAATGAACGTCCAAGTATGCGGAAGAAATGGCTGCAGAACCAAAACCATTCCATGCTTCACAAGTGTAGCGGCCCCTGTCGCGACGACTTATGGAAGTGATGCCAAAATCACCGTCCTAAAAATTTCTTAAACAAAATTACAATTGGAAAAAACTAAAGTCCATTTCCGCTGTCAATGGGAAAAAGTCCGAAGGCGATGACCAAGTGGTCCAAGGCGCCGCCCGTCCGATTTAGCAAGTTAAGTAACGTTGGGCCCGCAGGTTCGATCCCCACTAGGGCAAAATTTTGATTTTCAAAAAATTTCTTTTATAAACAAGGGAGCAAAAAACGCTTTCCTGATTCAGGAAAGACTAGTGTATTGAAGAGAAAAGTCGAAAAGTTCGCATTTTCTACGACTTTTCGCTTCAATACACAGGTCTTGCCTGAATCAGGAAAGCGTTTTTTGCTTTGAAAATGTCGAATTCCTCGCATGTTTTTACTCCTAGAGGTGTCATTTTCAGAAAAAATTTTTGAAAATTTTTTTACTTGGATGGCCCCCTATTGTGTAGTGGCTTTAAAAATTTTTCAAAAAAGTGCTATGAGTACGAAATATACCAGCTTCAATATATCTCATGGATAGAGGTTATGTTTTATATGTGTTTATTTTTTACAAGGTCTGAAACCCAACAAAAAATTTGATCCTATAGACCCTGAATCAGGGAAACGCCCTTAGTGATATGCCATCAGAACTCGGTCAGGTCTACCTCGGAGCGCCTCTAATCACTCGGAATCGCGTTTTCGACCGCTAAAACTGCTTAAAACTCCAAATCGGCCGAATAAATGAGTTATGAGATTTTTTTCAATTCTTTTTATTTTTGAGCTTTTTACAACAACAAAAAATAAAACTTAACACGTGAATAACTCGTCCACAATTCCGGTTTATTCAAGTGTTTTTGGCCAGAACCATTCCACTTTTGGGGAGTTGATGCCATGTGAAAGAGCACAAAATTTGGATCATTTTTTGCTTTTACGGCACTATTCGAAAATCTAATGGTAAAAAGTTATGATTGAAACAAAATTGTAAAAAAAATTTCAAACTAGTTTGTACATTGAAACGAAAAGCCTGCAATGAAATTTTTCATTGAAACGATTAAATAAATCATTCTAAAGTTCAACATCCTTGATAATTTAGGAAAAAAGAAAGTTGGACCTCATCAAGACGAATAAAATGACACAAAAATTATTGAATTTGAAAAATGTTTTGAGTTATTGAAACGACATTTCTGAATCAGAGTTTTCGTTTCAATAACTCAAAACATTTTTCAAATTCAATTTTGGAGTCATTTTACCTGCCTCGATGAGATATAGAAAAATTCCAACTTTTTTTTTCCTAAATTATCAAAAATTTTGAATTTTATAATGATTTATTCAATCGTTTTAATGAAAAATTTCATTGCAGGCTCTTCGTTTCAATGTACAAACTCATTTGAAAATTTTGTTTCGATCATAACTTTTTACAGTTAGATTTTCAAGTAGTGCCATAAAAACAAAAAATGCTCCAAATATTGTGCTCTATCACATGGCATCATTTTCCCAAAAGTAGACTGGTCCTTTAACAATTTCCGCAAAAAAATTTTATAAAAAAGATGCATGAGTACCAAATAAACCAGGTTTAATGTATCTCTAGGATATTCTAGAGGTTATATTTATGTTGTTAGATTTGGTCCATTTTCAACAAAAATGTGCCCTTTGGGGGGAAATCGATTCCCGCATGAGTTGAGCGATGAAAAAATTTCCATTGCCATGTACGGGACCATAGAGGGCCCAAAGGACCCAACATGGAAAATCGTTTCAGAAGTGTCAATGTTTGACAGTTTTGATCCCTAAAAACACTATGAAAAAATTGTATATTCGGAAAGTTCATGAAAAATGGAGCATTTCTTGTTTTTACGGCATGTTCTGAATCGTTGTAGTTTTTGAGAGAATTGCGTTTGAAGTTGGCGATTTTTAAAAAATCTGTGTATTACAACGAAAATATGAACGCAATGAAAATTCGTAGCATAGAGAAGAATGGGATGGAATGATTGTTCAAACAACACATGAACGGGATGACAAGAACGGGACGACAATTGTGCCTGTAATTTCCTTTATCGTCCCGTTCTTGTGTCCTGTTCTTGTTGATTCGTCCCGTCATTGTGTGTGCCAAAAATTCATCCCTGAATCAATCAAAGTTGTGTATTGACGCGAAAATTTTTAAAAAATTTTGTTTTTCATCGACTTACGAAAACTGGCAAAAAATTTTGAATTTTCGCATCAATGCATAACTTTTATTGATTCAGGGACAAAGCTAATACTTTCGTTGTAATACACAGATTTTTCAAAAATTGCCAACTTCGAGATTTTCTCGACAACGATAACGATTCAGAAGTTATCGATAAAACAAAAAATGCTCCGTTTTTCATGAACTTTTCGAATATACAACTTTTCATAGTGTTTTTTTGCCGAGTTGACTTTGTTTTTCATTATTTTTCTTTTTATCGAAGTAAAAATTGTATAAGAACTTTGGGTGTAAAAATACTCAGAGAATTCTATCTTTTTCTCGTTAAAAAAATATTCTTTGACTTTCCATTGCCCAAGATTCACCTGAATATGAGAGCGGAGTCCAACTTCTAGACTAGTAACCGGTCTATTTTCATAGAGCCAACGATATGTGATGTTTGATGGGCTTGCCTGTGCATGACAATGCCAAAATACACTATTGCCTTCTTTTACAACTTTATCTGCTAATGGTGTTGTAATTGTCGCTTCTTCTTTAATAAAATTTAGTTAAAAAATTTTCTCATCAACTAGTTTTTTGTTTTGTTTTAAACCACTTTTCGAATACGGTAACTTTTTTTGCCCGTTAGGCACATGAATTCATGCGCCTTCACCAATTAGTAGAGTTGTCTGTGATTAATCACGCGTCTACGGTGTTGACAACTTTTTTCATCACAATTGTCCAAATTCAACAAAAACGAAAAAATGATTAGTCATTTTTGGGTAAAAATCGCATTTTTGTGCCTTTTTGCTTCAATACATAATACGCCTTCCCTGAATCAGGGAAGCGTTTTTCGCTTCAAAAATGTCAAATTCAGATCCCCCGCATGTTTTTACCTCTAGAGGGGTCATTTTCAGAAAATTTTTGAAAAAATTTTCAAACGAGTCTGAACATTGAAACGAAGAGCTTGTGGATCAATCAAATTGTTTATTGAAAAGATTTAATAAATCATTATAAAATTCAAAATCCTTATACATTTAGAAAAAAATAAGTTCAACATTTTTTATAACTCGGCGAGACGAACAAAATGATACCAAAATTATCGAATTTGGACAATATTTTAGGTTATTGAAACGAAAATTCTGAATCAGAGTTTTCGTTTCAATAACTCAAAAAATTTTCAAATTCGATAATTTTGGTGTCATTTTATTTGTTTAGTCGAGTTATAAAAAACGCTGAATTTATTTTCAAGTTATAAAAAACACTGTATTTTTTTAAATGTTCAAGAATTTTAAATTTTATAATGATTTATTAAATCGTTTCAAGAAACAATCTGATTGATCCACAAACTCTTCGTTTAGATGTTCAAACTCGGTTGAAAACTTTGGACCCAAAAGTGGACTGGTTTTTTAATTCTACAGCCTCTATCAATTAGTCAAAAGAAATTTGCTTTGTTTTCTGAATTTTTTCATCGAAAAATTGACGAAAACGGTAAAGCGTAATATTTTTTTGTAAATAAAAAAGTTCCGCATGTGATTTTTTTCATCGGCACCCAATCACATGGCAGTTAACGCCAAAACAAATTCATCGGTGCAATTCTCCGATTTAATTTTTTGAGACATAACTTTCTTACTTGAGAAATTAATCGAGATTGTTGCTTGGTTTTGACCTTCGGAATTACTTGCTTGACATGTATAGGTCCCCTGAAATATTTTTGCGAGCAAAACATAAAAAATAGTTACTTCTTGAAAAAATGTTAAATTGGAAAGATTCAGAACCGCATTTTCGCTGATGACATTTCCATTCTAAAATGGTTTGAAAACATTTCGTTCGATTTTGAGTCACGATTTCGTTGCATCACTAATCAATAGTACCTTTATCCATACAATTTCTGGTACTGGTACACCACTGGCAATGCAATGAATTTCTATTTGGCCGCCGAGGGTGGCAAAAACTTCTTTATTAGGTTTGGGATCATGGATTACGGGTGAAGCTAAATATATTTTTAGTTTACTTAAAGGGGAGGGGTAACATTTATGGACTGATCCAAAAAAATTTGTTGCCAACAGCCTATATAAAGGTAAAATCATGCGAAAAATCGATTGCGCGCATTCCCGAAGCATGAAAATGCTTCCTTGACCTTGATTCAGGGAAAATATCGATTTTTTAAAATTTTTTCGAATTGTGCAAGAAAAATTTGGGTCTAAGAGGGATTCGAATCCGCGATCTTGCGACCACCATTCCGCTGCTTTGCCACTGCACCACCGAGGATTGTTGATAGAGAAACGTCTTTTCAAATCAAGTACTAGTGCTTTTTTGGTCAAAAAAATCTATATTTTCTCTGAATCAGGGCCAAGGAAGCATTTTCACGCGTCGGACAATCGATTTTCGCATGATTTTATCCCTATATAAGCTGTTTTGGCAAAAAAATTTTCTTGGATTATTCCATAAATGTCACCCCCTTAAACGGCCGATTTTTTCATAAGATTGTATCTGAGTGACCTGGCCCTTTAAAGGACTAATTCGCTTTTAAACCGAATTTTTGTTCAAAAGTGGAAAAAAAGTTCACATTGGCGCAACCACTTTTTGCTTTGAAAGTAAATTCCAATTTGACAACCCTGAGGAGATATTTAACATACAAAATTGCATAAAATTTTTAAACGTGTTTGTGTATTGAAGCGAAGGGATTGATGCCGTTTGAATTCCTCATTCAAATCTGTTTATTGAAACGAATTATTTTAACAAATCCCTTTTTACAAAGATTTAAAAATTGTCATAAAATGAAAATTGTAGCAATTGTTTATAGCTCTACGAGACGAATAAAATGGCACCAAAAATATCCAATTTGAAATTTGAATTGTGTTATTGAAACGAAAGCCTGTTGATGTTTTCTTTTTCTCTCTTTTTTGCTTTTTTTCCATTTATTTTTTCCAATTATTTTTTTAGCAGGAAGTAATTCTTTTTTGTTTTTTTGTACTTTATCGAGCTTTGCTCTTTTAATTAGTTTAACTTTTCCAACCAATTATATGTTACCCGGAAAAGAAAATCCAGCAGGAAAATCATCAACTCATAAAGGATTAATTAAATCTGTTTATTTTCCTTAAATATTTTGAATCGGAGTTGCAAGTCACGCAATTTGAATGCTTTTGCTGTTTCCCTATTCAAGTCTGCCTATAATAGCATTGAGGCACTCAACCTTCATTTTTGCTTGCCTTATATACCATCAGACGGAAAGAAAAAGTGCAAATTATAATATCCATATTGGAATTGAAGGTTGCTCGTTACAAAAAAAACTTTCCATAAAAAAGGTTGATTACTTTTCATCTTACATAGAACATTCACTATGTGTTATGGTCTTTGCTCCAAAAGCCCAATTGGGATGAAAGTTCATAAAAAATGAATAAGAATAGCGCCAGTCCTAGATGCCTATGGGGAAGAAAAATTTTTTCTACAGGTTTATACCCGCATTTTTTTTCCTTGTTAGAGACACAAATCTTCAAATTAGGATTGACATCACGTTCATAAAAACTATACAATTAAGGGCAATCACTTGTTCCCCCACCTTTTTGCTGTACACTCAACGTTCGAGAAATTCGATTAGAAAGTTGTTGTTTTTCAGGGAGAGGACAATGTGTGACTAAAATGACTAAGCTTGTCCGGTTTTTGGGAATCAAAATGGGTTCAACCATGACTAAAGCCATATGATTTGTGGGCTGGTTCAATCATGACTAAAGCCACATGATTTGTGGGCTGCTTCGATGAAAAACTTGTAAATTTAACTCAACAAACAAAAACGAGACTACTGTAACTTTTTCAGACATGGATTACAGGGTGAGCAAAAAAATCGTGTTTTTGAGTTTTTTTGGCAAAAATTTTTCAAAAATCGCATGAAAATACCCCTTCAATTGCCCCACCTAGGTAATTTTTGAAAAATGTTCACCAAAAAATCAAAAGTACGTTTTTTTGCTCATCCTGTAACTGTATGACAATGGGTTAAAAGATGCACAGGGTGGGGCAATTATAAAATTTTCAAAAATTTTTTAATTCCCCTCCCCCTCTCCAATTCTAAAATTACCTGAATCAGGATCAGGTAAAATTTTTCATGCATCAAAAATACGGTATACACAAGAATGGGATGGAACGATCGTTCAGACAACACAAAAACGGGGATGAACAATAATGGGATGACAAGAACGGGACGACAAAAACGGTTGACAAGAACAACAGGACGATTTCAGATCTCGGCTCCTAAAAGGAATTTTGATATGGTGTCAAAGACTTTTTTATTCAGGATAAAAAGGCTTAAGATTGGGCTTTAGACGTAGGCTTGGGCTTAAGCTTAGGCTTAGATGTAGGCAGCTGAGAAAAAAAAGTCTTTTACACTATCTAAAAATTCCTTAAAGGAGCTGAGATCTGAAGAAAAAAATCGCCCCGTTCTTGTTGTCCCGTTTTTGTGTTCCGTTCTTGTTCGCCCCGTCGATTCGTCCCGTTATTGTGCATGCCGAAAATACGCGCAATCGATTCCTTGTGGGGGGGGGGCAAGTTCAATCGTCCCACCCTGTAATTACACATTTTTGAATGACACTAAACAAAATCAACTATCAATTTTTGATTACCAAACTTTGAGATTTTTGTTTTGTTTTAGCAAAAAATTTTATTTCTGCAATTTCTGTCTAATTTCGTGAGAAAATCGTCACAAGGGTAAAAAAAAGGTTTGTGAGAGGGATCTCTTTTCCCAATTATCAGTTCATCGAACTACGCGCGGATTGCGTCGAGGTCATGGCGAACGCGTGGACACGAGAAATTAGCGTCAAGACCCGATATCGGCCAATTTCGACAAGAAAAAAATGAAAGTGCGCGAGCCGATGAATGTGTTTAAAAGTCATATGAATGTTTAAAAATCATACGCCGTTGGACGTTTTTGATTTATGCGGACACTTTAGAAAATTTATGGCTTATCCCCGACAATGATTAGTAGTATTCAGATTTCATTGACGCTCAACTCGAACAACGATCACAAAATATAACACATTTCCTAGTACATTTATAAAGAAGGTTCTTAGAAAGATTAGAAGAAAAGATGTACAGGGTGATCCATGGAGGTTCTTTACAGCACATTTTTGAAGAAAAAAAGTGACTTCGGTGGTGTAATGGTAATTTCTCTCCTCAGAGACAGTATGCCGAGGGTTCAAATCCCGCTTGCGACGAATTGTTTTTACCTGTAAGGTATTTATTTTCATCGAACAAAATTTTTTTCTTATATGCAAATTTTGATGAAATCTTACCAAAGTTGTCAAGAATTGTCCCACCTACAACCTACAAAAAACCGTTTTGAAAAATCTTGTCTAGAAGTCGAGATATCTTCAAAAATGTGCTGTAAAAGAACCCCATGGGTCACCCTGTACAATTGTTTCACAGACAGATCAAACTATATTCAATGTTCTTCTAAGAACTATGCTTTTAAGGCCAATTTTTGAATTATGTTCGAGAAAGTGTCGTGTCTTTGTGTGACGTATGAGATGATTTCAATAATCTTTCATTATTTTTTACCCAAATGGGAAATTTTGTTTATATATAAACTGACTCACAGTGTACAAGAAGCCTAACCAGTGAACCCTTTTCGGACTCTGCTTTGGCACCTTTAGCGAATTTGGTTAATGCACACAAATAAGATGCCTGGTCGGTCAATTCCACAGAATGTATTGTCAGCCCAAGTGCTGAAGCACGAGCCAGTCGGCCTAGAAAAATCAAGTTTATACGAAAACTAGTCAACAAATAAATTAAGTCTAAAAGAGGACTCTTAAAATTCTACGTCAGCACGTGTTTTTATGAAAAGTGTTCAATTCATCTACACATTCTTTTAATTAGAGTTAGGAAACCGAACCGAAGCCGACACTTATGAAAAACCGAAAAAAGTCGAAACCGAAATCGTTCGAGAAAACCGAAACCGACCCATTTTCTATCGGTTTCCTAACTCTACTTTTGACCTACATGCTTTTTATTTTATAGCCGTCTATTTCGCTTTAATACACAATCTCTTCCCTGGATCAGGATCAAATGTGGATAATAGCATTTTTTTAAAGTTTTGAGATGATCCATCTTCGATTACATATAAAAATAGAAAGAAATCATAAAAAATTTAGGGCAAGAAGAAAGCTCAAAGACCAGCAAAAAAAGAGATAGAAATGCTATCCTTTCATATAAATAGAAAGCCCTTTACAAAACATGCAGCCAAAAATATTTTTCAAACAATTTTTGCAGCAAGATACGTGAAGAATTTGAAGCTTTTTCATTAAAAAGATAAAAGGCTTAGCTTATAGACTAGAAAAACGGTTTAAACCAAAAAAAGAAGTGTAGTTCTTTGAAATATTGTTCAAAGTGCAAAAAAATAGCAAAAACCATTCTAAGCAAAGCTCTTGAAGCTTTTTCATTAAAAAAGAACAAAAGGCTTAGCTTATAGACTAGAAAAACGGTTTAAACCAAAAGAATCGTAGATCTCTCAAATATTGTGTAAAGTGAAAAAAAGAATAAAACCATGCGTAAACATCTCGAAGCTTCTTCATTAAAAAGAAAAAAAGGCTTAGCTTATAGTCCAGAAAAACAGTTTGCAAAAAATAACAAAACCATTCCGAAGATTAAACGATCGTTTTCAAACGCAAATAAAAGGATTAAAACAACACGGTACCCAAAAGTTATAAAAAATTTTGTTTTCAAGTGGAACAAACTTTCATAGCCAAATGGCTAGTACTCAACGATTGCACTTTAAGGTCGATGGTTCGAATCTTGGTCCGAAATTAAAGTTTTTCCGATTTTCATGAAATTTTTTGCATTTGTCTATTTTTGGTCGTAGATCATTTTTCTGTTATTTTTTTCACATATACAGGGTGAGTAAGTTTTCCACATAGACAGTCTATGTGGAAAAGTGAGTAAAAAAAGTACATTTTTGGGCCCGAAAAATTTTTTAACCGGAAAATTTTTTAAATTACCTCCAAATGGATGCTTTCTGAAAATAGAAATTTTTTCGATTTTCGTATCAATACTCCAATTTCATTCCCTGAATCCGGGTCAAGCAAGCGTTTTCATGCTTCGGGAATGCGCACAATCGATTGCGCGCATTCCTGAAGCATGAAAACGCTTCTTTGACCCTGATTCAGGGAATGAAGTTGGAGTATTGACGCAAAAATTTCTATTTTCGACCAAAAAGCATCCATCTGGGAGTAATTTGATGCGAGGAATCGATTGCGCACATTTTCTAAGCATGAAAAAATTATCTTGACCCTGATTCAGGGAATGGAGTTAGTGTACAGGCGAAAAAAGGAAATTTTCGCATCAATACACCGAATTCGAACTCGCACCTTTAAAGTGCAAATCAGTCACTTTACCCACTCGGCCATGGGCAAAATCGCCATGATATGGTACTCGTTTTGAAGCTCTTGACGAGCTGAGTCGATTGGCGACATTTATTTGTAATTTTGACCCGTGCCATGCATATGCAAAAAATTTATTGAAAATCGAAAAAACTTTAATTTCGGTCCGGGATTCGAACCCTTTACTTTCAAAGTGCAATCGTAGATCCCTAACCATTTGGCCATGAAATTTGTTCACATCGAAAATTTGAAATTTGTTCATATTTTTTTTATAACTTTCGGGATCCGTGACAGTCTAGCAATCATGAATCCATTTCTGGCAGGACAAAGACGTATCTTAAAAACAGGAAATCCCACACATTTAAAAAAAAAGTGTAAAGATTAATAAGAATGAGATTTGCAATCCCAAGAAATGACTTTTTAAAACTGACGTAAGAGTATAATTTGTTTCTGAAAATCGTATTCACCCATATTCTTTCATCCATCTTTTTTCGTATCTGCTTTATCTTTTCTTATTGTAAGGATGCTCGTTTCACCTGTTTCACATGCGCTAGTTATTAGACAGCCTGGGACGACCAGGCACGGCTTTTGTAGCCAATCGTCAGATAAGCGTTATTAACTTAAGTGAGGATTGTCCTTGTTTGGGACGATTGCGCTTCGTATATTTTCTTTCTTTTTTAAAATTAACAAGAAAAAAGGTTGCCGTCGACGACTTCGCGCACTCTTCCTCCACACCTGTTAGTCGCTACTTTTGCTCCGCCTCAATCGCGAACACTGCCATCGAGAGACGGACCCATGAATTGCTGAGACGGTTTCCTCCTCTCACTATTTTTACCTGGATCTGTGGGATCTTGTCGGACATCACCCGAATTGCTGTCCTCTATTCATATCTCGTTCGACTAATTGTGCATTGATAGGCCAAAAAAAAATATTCTTCGATCTTTCTATTCTTGTGAGAGACACACACAAATGCTCTATTGTTTTGTGTTGTTTTAGCAGCCCAACTATGTTAACTTCTTAACTTCTATATTATTTTTCGACAAATTTTTGTAGTTTATTGTGCAGCTTCTATTATTAACAGAAAAGTTGTATAAAACAGCTGAAAAGTGACCAAAGAATTTATTTTCGAGCAAGACTAGTCTTTCTTTTACTCGTTTTTTGGTGTGTCAGCTCAAGCTTTCACGATCGCCACCCGCCTTAATATTTTTTTTCCATTCGTCAATTCAGGGAGGAACCATTTGTTGTCAATTCTTTCGACAAAAACGACCGATGGACCAACCAGTGGAAGGCGTCGGCCACCTATCAACTTCATTCTCTTCA
>JAQGBS010002371.1:0-13296 GCA_034698545.1 Acrobeloides obliquus | reverse complement strand
CGCCGCACAAATTTGGCATATGTTTTTGGCACTTGTGATGGCAGTTCACTCCACATACTGCAAATAAATTAAGGATGCACAAGTCACAAACAAAAGAGACATTCCTTGACACTGGCCAGAAAATTTTCAAAAATTAAAAAATTCGTAAAAATTTCAAAAAAAAATTTGCACGACAATATTTTCTTCATTGTGACAAAGGAGACAAAATTTGTCACTCCAGGGCACTATGAACAGGTTATATTCGTGCTCAAAATTCGCATATTTCTGGCCGGTGACAAGGATCGTCACTTTTTGTAACTTGTGTATCTATATTATAAATATACCGGGTGAGTAAAACAAGTGCATTTTAAAAAACTATCTTGACCCTGATTCAGGAAATGAGTTCGGTGTATTGACGCGAAAATCGAAAAACTTTCTATTCTCACATAGAAAGCACCCATCTGGGGATAATTTTATGCGAGGAATCGATTGTGCACATTTTCTAAGCATGAAAAAATTATCTTGACTCTGGTTCAGGGAATGGAGTTAGTGCATTGACGCGAAAATTGAACATTTTTCTTTTTTCGCCCATTCTATTTTCAACTCCATTCCCTGAATCAGGGTTTTTCGTGCCCAAAAATCACAAAAATGCATTTGTTCCAACTCACCCTATAGTTGAACGAAGAAAAATTAAAATATACCTTCACATTTCATCCCCTGTTTGAATAAACCGTATAGCATCGACCCGCAGTGATCACAGAAAGTCGGACTCTTGTAGTTGTACAGCTTGAAACGATGCGGCACATCGATTTTGAACCGTTCTTTTAGGTACTAAAACAAAATTGAAAATTTGCATAAAATTGTTTGAAAAATTTCTTACAATAGTGTCCTTGGTGTTCTTGGCAGAACCAGGACAATGGGAGAGCAATTTTTCGTGGCATTTTTTATGCACTGCAGTACCGCATAATTGACACTGGTAGCCTTGTTTGTTGAGACCCCTAAAAATTCAATTTCTTTTTTTGCTCGTACACAAACTCCATTTTTTCATAAGTTGAACCGTACGAATCCGTAATGATCACTGTTAACCGTACGGCTCCCCGTAATCCGTAGGCCACCCTTAATCCATAGGTCAACCGCACGGCTCCCTGTACGACCCCATAGGCCACCCGTACGACCGTATGGATGGCCAACGGAGCCACGGGGGAGCCGTACGGTTGACCTATGGATCACGGGTGTCCTATGGGGCCACGAGGAGTCGTACGGTTCACTGTTGACAGTGATCAGTACGGATCCGTACGATTGATCGTACGCCCTTACACATACCCATTTTTTCGATTTTTGACGAATTTTTTAACTTTTGACCGATTTTTTTTAATCGATTGCCCACATTTTCTAAGCATGAAAAAATTATCTTGACCCTGATTCAGGGAATGGAATTGATGTACGAATAAAAATAGAAAATTTTTTGATTTTCGATTTTCGCGTGAATACACCAAGTCCATTCCCTGAATCAGGGTCAAAATAATTATTTCATGCTTAAAAAATATGCGCATCGATTCCCCGCATAAAATTAGTCATAATAGGGTTATTTTTGAAAAAAATTTCGGGTCGAAAAAATATGAAAAATCGCCAAAATTCCGGTTTTTTCGAAACACCCTGTATGAGATTTCTACTTTTTTCTCGATGATTTGTGAGAGTTAGTTATAAGACTATTATCATACCACATAAATTCTGAGCAAAGTGTACAAAAAGTAAATTGTCTGAAAAACGTCGCCACAAGTTGATGCCCACGAACTTCGTGCACTCGGGCATGTTTGATAGCACCACGTCTCCTTTGAAGACCGAGGGGTTCAAAACCTCGAGGAGTAGACATTTCGTCACTTCTGCCGTGCTCGTCTAACAAATCAACTTTTTTATATGGTTAATTCAACTTTTTTTGCTTACCAACACTACCAACTTTTCTCGTTTGAGCTAGTATTCTTCCACACGGCTTCAAGTTTATCCAAATATGTGTTATAGAATCATGTTTGCACTTGGACACAATATCCTAAAAATGTTTCGATCAGCTGCGTTCAAGCATGTCAAAAAGTTGTTGCAAAGTTGTCAAAAAAAAGTCTAACTTTGCCTGATGTTCAATCAAATCGTGTTTATTGAAACGATTGGCATGAAGCATAAAATTTTATTGGTCGAGAGACAAAAAAAATTAATAAAATTTTATGCTCCATAACCAATCGTTTCAATAACACACGATTTTATTGAAAATCAGGCAAAGTTAAACTTTTTTGACATGGGGTACCATCCTAAGTTGAACCGTACGGTGAACCGTATGAATCCGTACTGATTACTGTCAACCGTACGGTGAACCGTGAACCGTACGGCTTCCAGTGTCCCTGTAGGCCACCCATGATCCATAGGTCAACCGTACGGCTCCCTGTACGACCCTGTAGGTCACCCGTACGACCGTATGGATAACCTACGGGGAGCCGTACGGTTGACCTACGGATCACGGGTGGCCTACGAAATCACGGGAAGCCGTATGGTTCACTGTTGACAGTGATCAGTACGGATCCGTACGGTTCACCTTAGAAAAGCATCCATGATTGAACGCAGCTCCCTAGAAAACACTAGAAAAAATCAATAAAAAAGTTGAAAGTTACTAAAAAAAAGAATAGACAAAAACTGAATGTATGAACCTGGGCTTACACTTTCATAAGCTTGACAGTAAACAGAAGGGAAAGTTTCAGGGGGAATGGGAAAACTTAACCGGTTAATTGATTGATGACATCGTATATATATTAAATATTGCTGGGCATATAATATGAGAGAAATGGGATTATTTTAGGGGGGAAAATTGGTTGTAAAATTTATGGCATGACAATTTCTCAAATTTAAGAGAAGAGTAACTCAAATTTTGGAGGGGGATTAACCACCCTGTTAAAGAACCAGACTACAAACACTATGAAAAAATTATATATTTGGAAAGTTCATGAAAAATGGAGCATTTTTTGTTTTTACGGCATGTTCTGAATCGTTGTAGTTTTCGACGATAATTGCGTTTGATATTGTTCATGTTTTCGTTGTAATACACAAACTTTTTTGCGGAAAAATCAATTTTTGCATCGATTAGGCTTAGGTTTAGGCCTATGCTTAGGCTTAGGTGTAGGCTTATGCTTAGGCTTAGGCCTAGGTTTAAGCTTAGGCTTAGGTTTAGGCTTATGCTTAGGTTTAGGCTTATGCTTAGGTTTAGGCTTAGGTTTAAGCTTAGGCTTAGGTTTAGGCTTATGCTTAGGCTTAGGTTTAGGCTTATCCTTAGATTTAGGCTTATGCTTAGGTTTAGGCTTAGGTGTAGACTTATGCTTAGGCTTAGATTTAGGCTTAGGCTTAGATTTAGGCTTGGGCGTAGGCTGAAGCTTAGTTTTAGGCTTAAAATTTTTTTGCGTTTGAAGTTGGCGATTTTTGAAATCTGTTTATTACAACGAAAACATGAATAATTTCAAACGCAATTATCTCAAAAACTACAACGATTCAGAGGGTGTCGTAAAAACAAACAATGCTCCATTTTTCATGAACGTCTCGAAGATATAACTTTTTTATAGTGCTTTTTTCCGAGTGGAACTGGTTCTTTAAAAAATCACAACTTTTCTACAACATAAAACTTAAGCCACGAAAAATGACGTTCGGAATAGCGGAACAATTGTTTTAGCCTATATATAAGGTGGCTTTTCAAATGTTTTAGTGGATTTACCCAATTTCGACTAATGGCTATAATTGAGTTAGGGGACTAGGTTTTTGTTCTAGACACAAGATTTGTTGTTTGGTTTACCTCTTAATAAAGTGATTTTGAAATTTTCGTCTCGGGCTTTCTAGACGGAACTTTGAGAAAAATAAAAGAGGTTTGCCTATAAAAAATAGTTTTTCCAAATAAAAGTCACTGCTCTAATAAAGCTCTTAAAAAATATGGCACAAAAGACGAATTTTTTTATTTTTGACACTTTTAGTGTATAAACAAGCAATTTGATAAAAAATTTTCGCCCACAACGCTATTTTTTTGAATTTTTGAATTCTGTTCAAACTGAAAGTTCAAGTTGGGGCGATGAACGTTTGCGTTGGAAGTACATTCCAAATCGTTAATCCTACGGAGAGATTTGCAAAACAAAATTGCAAAAAAAGTTTAAAAGTGTTTGTGTATTGAAACGAAGGGATTGGCACCATTTGAATTGATCTGTGTATTGAAACGATGGGATTGTGGCACCATTTGAATTTGATCTGTGTATTGAAACGAAAATTATACAAAAACAAAAAACTATTTACTACTCAAACTAAAAAGTTTAGCCCAAAAAGTTTAGATCCTAGTCAACAAACTAATCAACACCTAACACATGACTTTCCTTATAGCTAAGTACTACTAATGTGTAAGTGGTGTAATGTCATAAAACCCACTTCCAGCCTCATCGTGGCATCGGCTATCGGCTCTTTATCATGCAATAACAGCACTTGTAAAACTCGTCCTGGTAAAATTCCAACATCGAAGCATTTCTCCCAATCGATCTGCATAGTTTTTCGCTTTTGGATTAGGCGATTTTCTCCTAAATAATTAAAAATATTTTGGCTGGTTTTTTCCCCGCAAACTTTAATCTTTTGTTAATACTCTTTTTTCGACGTAGGAGGAATAAAACAAATAGTGGAAATTTTCATTTAATACAATAAAGATAAATTTTAAGGAAATTTAGTGGGCTTTTTGTTTGCTCGAGGGATTTTCTGGGAATTTTTTATATTCTTTTGAACGGTATATAAATTCGTCAAAAGTTGAAAAATTCATTAAAAATTAAAAAATTCGTCAAAATTGAAAAATTTATTAAAAATTGAAAAATTTGTTAAAAATTAAAAAATTCGTCAAAATTGAAAAATTCATCAAAAATTGAAAAATTTATTAAAAATTGAAAAATTTGTTAAAAATTGAAAATTTATCAAAAATTGAAAATATTCGTCAAAAATAAAAAAATTTGTCAAAAATTGAAAAAATCGCCAAAAATCAAATTTTCGTCAAAAATTGAAAAATTCATCAAAATTAAAAGATTTTTTTGGGACTGGAAATTTTTTTCTAAATATGACCCATATAGAGATAATTTTATGCGGGGAATCGATTACGTGCATTCACAAAGCATGAAAACCCTTTCTTGACCCTGATTCAGGGTATTGACGCAAAAATCAAAAATTTTTCTTTTTCGTTCGTAAACCAACTCCATTCCCTGAATCAGGGTCAAAGAAGCGTTTTAAGCTTCGGGAATGCGCGCAATCGATTCCCCGCATAAAATTACCCCCATATAGGTCTTTTTTAATAAAAATTTCCCGTCCCAAAAATTTTTTCAGGCTCAAAAATAAAAAATGCATTTTTTTACCCACCCTGTATATGCTACTTACCATTGACCTCGACCTTCTCTTTAACGTTGACCGAACACGCTAGATCGCTGACTTGTACACCTTTGGGCAAGAGATTCTCATCGGGGAGCTCGGCACGTAGCAGTTTCAAACGGCATGCCGCCTCTGGCTGCGACATCTTGAATGGATCTTCGTCAGGATTCTCCAAGTCGAGAACCACCGTTTCGAGCAGATCTTCGAGTGGAAAAAGATCGAGGATCTGCAAACGAAACAAAAGTGTGTATGAAATTGGAAATTTTCGAAAAATAGTGTGCTTTTATAATAACAAAAATTATTTAACAAATGATAGTCGTAGCGTTCGGGATTTTTAAAATATTGATAACAAATGTCTGAAGGTTCAACAAATATAAACGTAAATAGCTCAGTGGCAAGTTTTGGGAATTGCAGTCTATGGTGGCTAGTTCGATCTCGACATGGCCGAAATTTCACAATTTGCGCATTTTAAAAAGCACTCAACTCGGAAAACAACTCAACGTAAAAATATATATTCCGAAAATTCATGAAAAATAGAGCATTTTTTGTTTTTACGACAACAAAAACATGTATACAACGAAAACATGAGCAATTTCAAACGCAATTATCTTAAAAACTACAACGATTCAGAACATGCCACAAAAACAAAAAATGCTCCATTTTTCATAAATTTTCCGAATATATAATTTTTTTAAAATTCGAAAAATACGTTAAAAATTGAAAAATTCGTCAAAAATCGAAAAATTGGTTAAAAATCGAAAAATTCATCAAAAATCGAAAAATTCGAAAAATTGGTTAAAAATCAAAAATTTGAAAAAATTCGAAAAAATCGAAAAATCCATCAAAAATCGAAAAATTCGAAAAAATTGAAAAATTCGTTAAAATTTAAAAAATTCATTAAGAATAGAAAAATTCACCAAAAATAGAAAAATTCGTCAAAAATGAAAAATTTCGTGAGAAGGTATATAATATCAACACATTCCGTTTAATCCAACAAATATCGCCTAGAAAATGGAACAAAGTACACACTTCCAGTCTTCAAAATTTCCTCTCAAACATTCAAAAATTTTCGGGGGCACCAACAAGACCACTTAAAAGGCCATAAATATATTTCAACTAGGAATTCTCTCTTCCACATGGTTATATATATCAACAGAACTGGTCAACAACAATCTAAGTGGAAGCACCGATGCAAGACCAACCGATGTGCGCATGTGAATTACACTGCACAGTTTTTGACGTCATCATCTGGGACAAAACTGGAAAAAGTTATGCGCTGTTGTCGAAAATGTGATTCATGTTGACACAGAAATGATCAACATGTTGATAATTTCCACCATGGACATCGGTTTCAAAAATTTGAATAAATTATTTTATGACAAAGAAAATGGTTGGGATAATCCATCAAATTGGGTTGTAAAGTGACCAATTTTCTCTCGCATTTTCGGTAGTAAATTTTTGGAAATTTTTTGTTTGGGAAAGATTAAGATGGAGAGATGAAGAAGCGGCGCGAAATTTTGACGTCAGAAGGACAAAAACCGGAATAAGAGAAAGCTGAAGAGGAAATTGTTTTTTTGTTGAAACAAGGTAGTAATGCAATTAAAAAAATAAGATGGACAAAAAATGTTATAATCTGTTTCAAGTTTGTAAAAAATTGAAAAATTCGTTAAAAATCAAAAAATTCATCAAAAATAGAAAAATTTCAAAAAATCAAAAAATTCGTAAGGCTGTATATAACTAAAAAAAATTGTGCGCTTAGCCTAGTGGTTAAGGAGCCAGACTGACAAAATGTAGGTGTGGGTTCGATCCCGTTCGGAGTCATTTCTTTTTTTAGTGTCCAAAACTGATAAGAAAAATTTGCATAGGGGTATTTATGCGAATATGCTGTTCTTTTTTCATGAAAATTTTTGTAAAAAGTAATTTTTCACCAATTGTAAAATTACTTTTTACAAAATTTTTCATGAAAAAATAACAGCATATTCGTGTTTCTCGCATAAAAATACCCCTATGCAAAATTTTTTATCAGTTTTGGACATTAAAAAAAATTTGACTTGGGGGGGATCGAACCCGCACCTAAATTATGATAGTCTGACTCCCTAGCCACTAGGCTAAACGCGAAAAATTACTCAAAAATTGAGAAATTCACTATGAGTAATTTTTAAATTTTTAAGTAATTTTTAAATTTTTTTCGTCAAAAACTGTTTGGAGTCGGAAATTTTTTTCTAAAAATGCTTTCTCAAGAGTTAATGTTGTGCAGCGAAATTGATTGTACGCATTTCCGAACCGTGAAAATGCTTCCCTGACCATGATTCAGGGAAAAATTGGACTTTTGAAGCGAAATTAATCATTTTTTTTTCACTTCAAAATCCATTTTTTTCCTGAATCAGGGAAATATTTTTAGTGTTAAGAAATGTGTGAAATCGATTTCCCTAGTAGAAAACCCCGTATTATTTTGGTGAAAATTTAAAAAATTGAAAATTTTTGAAAAATCGTAAAAATTCAATTTGTTGTATACATAATGTTGTTTGGATTTGATTTTTTTGTTGTCCTGATTTTCAGGATTTTCGCGTCAGTGACGCAAACCAAAAAATTCGCCAAAAATTGAAAAATTAGTTAAAAATTTGCATAAAAATTCATCTACCTGAACTCCAACATTGTCCAAAGAAGTATTCGAAATTTTGGAGACTAGACTCGAAGATTTACTTAGATTATCTTCCATTTTTTATCAGTTAAATATTTATGTTTAGGACTAGAGAAACGACTAGTTTTTGACTTCAAAATAATTTTTGAAACCAATAAGGAAGCCAATTTTAGTCACTTTTTCAACGTTTATTTTGGAGAAAAATTAGCTCATTTTGAAGAAATTCTTGTATTAGATAAAAAGAAAAAAAGAAGTTTTGAAAAAGAAAATTACTAAGACTATTACAAGAAAAAAATTCATGAAAATGGAGCATTTTTTATTTTTATGACATGTTTTGAATCGTTGTAGTTTCCGAGATAATTGCGTTGGAAATTTTGAATTTGTTACAAGCTCTTCGTTGTAATACATAAACTTTTTTGAATTTTTAAATCGATTTTTGCATCGATTTCTTAAATTTTCATAAAATGAACATTGTAGCAATTTTTTATAGCTAAATGAGACGAACAAAACGACACCAAGTTTATTCAATTTGGAAATTGTTTTGGGTTATTGAAACGAAAACCTGATTCATGCTTTCGTTTCAATAACCCAAAACAATTTCCAAATTGGATCATTTTTGTGTCATTTTGTTCGTCTCATAAAAATTGCTACAATGTTCATGTTATGAAAAAAATCGATTGAAAATTCAAAAAAGTTTGTGTATTACAACGAAAACATGTACACAAATTCAAATTTCAAATGCAATTATCTCGAAAACTACAACGATTCAAAGGTTGTCGTAAAAACAAAAAATGCTCCATTTTTCATGAACTTTCCAGCGAATATCAACAAAAAATAGTAACTTTTTTGCCCATTGGACAAAAAAAAGTTTAGTCCTTTAAATCAATTTTGAATCACATGGGGCTGCAGGGTGTCGTGACGACAGGGCAGGATCGGAGGATTGTACCGAGGGGTCAAGGGGACTCGTGCCGAGGGGTCGAGAGGGTTGTGCTGGGACCAAGAGGGTTGTAAAAAAAATTATGACAGACCACGCGCCCACGTGTGTTTTGAATTCTAGCGCTATTTATGCTTTTTTACAAAAAAATTGGTCAAAATTTCCCATTTTTCATCAAATTTGCCATGTTCCCCATAGCTAAAAGCTCCCGTATACATAGAAACAGACGCTCGAACGTCGTATGTTTTGAATTTTATGATGCCTGGCTTTTCGCTTTAATACACTTTCCCTGAATCAATTAGAAGATTGGAAGGTTTTCGAGTCTAAAATAAAACAAAACATCAAAATAGAAAGAAAAATTTGTTGCAGTCAAGCTCATTTTGAAGCAAGTTTGAAACAAGTAAAGAAAATTAAACTCTATTCAAAATTCAGATAACTGCGCAAAAAATTCGAGTAATTTGCACAAATCCGCGAAAAACTTCCTCCTCTTACGAACGACTTGATTCTTTTCTATTATTTATAGTTTGTAGAAACATTATTCTCTCGTTTACAAATAATTTAGAGTACGAGAACATACGAGGGCAAAGGGGCAGTATAATTTTTCGTACAATTATGGTTCGTACGGATTTTTCGTACAATTATTTTTCGTACGAACTTTTCGCACAAATATTTTTTGTACAGGTACTTTTCGTACGGATTTTTCGTACAGGTACTTTTCGTACAAACACTTTTCGTACGACACTTTTCGTACAAATATTTTTCGTACGAATTTTTCGTACAGGAAAAGTTCGTACGAAAAGTATCTGCACGAAAAATTCGTACGAAAAATATTTGTACGAAAAGTGTCGTACGAAAAGCGTGCTGTACGAAAAGTGTCGTACGAAAAGTGTGCTGTACGAAAAGTACCTGTACGAAAAATCCGTACGAACCATAATTGTACGAAAAGTTATACTGCCGGCAAAGGGACCTCCCCCTCTAACCCACTCACTCATTAGCTAAAAATTAGGGGGACTCCTCACCAAAATTAGATTTTTTGACCAAAATTCGATTTTTGGCCAAAATTCAATTTTTAACCAAAATTCGATTTTTGGCCAAAGTCCGATATTTGAATCAAAATTTGATTTTTGGCCCAAATTCGATATTTTGACTAAAATTTGCATTTTTTTTATCAAAAATTCGATTTTCTGGTCAAATTTGAGTCCAAAATTCATTTTTTTTTACTATTTTTTACACACAAAAATTTCAACAATTACCTCAAGCCGATGATTGTTCATAGGCGTCACCGGCGCACTATGAGATTTTTGATAGTGAGCAAAGCTCTGGAGAATAACCTTGGGCATTTTCAAATTCCGCACCATCATTTGCTCAACTAGTTTTTTCTCAATGATGCCTTCTACCAAAAATAATAAATTTTCATCAAAAATTTTTCTTCATTTCGAATTTTTGACCTAGACAGGCCAAAAAAAGACCACAAAATTTTCCATCATTTTCTCTTCTTCACACATAATAAATTCCGAATTGAGAAAATAAATATGTATCGCATAGAATAGAATAGAAAAAACCAATTTTCTTCCAGGAAACCTCGAACCGTAGTGGTGCTTGTCTATTGACGCAAAATCCAGGAGGGACCCGAATTGTCCTTCGTGAAAAAACGCTCTTCTGCACCGGAAGATCAATTTCTTCCTTCTGCGAAAAAGCGAGAAAAATGAGTGTGGATGTTTTGTTGGGGGGCGATTTTATTGAAACCCCGAAGCGGTTTGAAACATGTGAAAGTTGTCAGGCTTCACGGCGAAGATGCCAATAAGTGCCGGTGGACGAAAAAGAACAGCCCAGAAAAGGCAATAAAATAATAGATAAGCAAAATGAAGTTACGTATTTTTCGATGAGCCCGAGCCTCTTCTCTGTTTTTGTTTAGAAAAATGGGCGAACCATGATTAAAGTATATCCCATGACGAGATTCCAAAAAGCTGGCATGGAACACTCACTATGTGTTACGGACTTTGCTCAACCAAATGATAGATGAGCAAAATGAAGTTTCGATAAGTCTTCTCTGTTGTTTCCTGATGTGAAATTGATAGCTATTTATCAAAACAAGCGAGATCAGTTGAAGGTCTCGATAGCACAATGGTAGTGCACTTGAACGATAGCTAAGTAGGTCCGAGTTCGAGTCCCGGTCGTGTCCGAAAACTTTTGCCAAATTTAAAATTCCCTAGGTGTGGAATTGAATATAGGAGAAATGGTTGAATCCAGCGTAGAAAAAGTAAATGTATAAGCAAGATGAAATTTCGTATTTTTTGATGAACCTTCTCTGTTGTTGTTCAGACGTGGAATTGAACTATAGGAGAAATGGAGATCGGGTCCAGCGTAACAAAATGTAAATACGTGTATAGCCTGGCTGGAAAATTTCGTTGGCCGGTGGGAGGATAATCAAGAAGCCGGAAATCTTGAGGAAAAACCAAGTTTCTCACGCCGGATTTTACGAGAGAAACGAAAAGTCGTGTGTGTCGCGGTGAATGAATGAATTTTTCGTAGAATTTGATAGGAATTTTAGTTTAGCTAGGAATTTTAATTAGGCTAAAAAATGTACAGCTAGATCTTTGGCCGGCCATTTTTTCAGTAGCCTAGCCAAAGGGGGTATATACATCAAAGTCATTTTTTCAATTTTGAAAGTTTTTGAAAAAATTTTCATTTTTGCAAAATCGTACTAGTTCTACTAGTCGCGGAATCAATTGCCGAAACATGAAAAATCGAAAAATTTGTTAAAAATTGAAAAATTCGTCAAAAATTGAAAAATTCGTCAAAAATCGAAAAATACGTTAAAATTGAATAATTCGACAAAAATCGAAAAATTCGTCAAAAATCAAAAAATTCGTCAAAAATTGAAAAATTCGTCAAAAATCGAAAAATACGTTAAAATTGAATAATTCGACAAAAATCGAAAAATTCGTCAAAAATCAAAAAATTCGTCAAAAATTGAAAAATTCATCAAAAATCGAAAAATTCGTCAAAAATTAAAAAATTACTCAAAATTTCTTAAAAATTTAAAAATTTGTAATAAAAATAATTTCCCTTTTTTCAATTTTTTCAAAAAAAGAAATTTTCACCAAAAATCATCAAAAAATTACCATTCCCCTACCCAAAAAGTCGAATTTTGGTTATATACGAATTTTTTTTTCATAAATAACTCGAACAACTTGATTGACTCAGGGCCAGCGATATTGAAACGATTGTTCAAACATGAGAAAAAATTCAAAATTTTCGAGAAAATTTGCCGATTCAACCCTTTTCTGTGGTCAAAATCAAAAAATTCCATCTGGTTCGTGTTCCCCATATCCGAAAACTTCCGAGTACAAAAAATTAGCCGATTTGGAGAATTTTTTGAAAAATCGATTTTTTCGCCCCAGGGGAAAAAATCAATTCTGATTTTTGGTCCTCGGGGGTTTTCGGGTATAGAGAACACAAATTTGAAGAAATTTTTGAATTTTGACTACGGGAAAGGGTCGAATTGGCAAATTTTTTCGAAAATTTTGAATTTTCTAATCTTTAAACAATCGTTTCAATATCGCCGACCCTGAGTCAATCAAATTGTTCGTGTTGCTAATGAAAAAATTTCGACTAGAATATAGTTTAAGACGAACGTTCGAAAAATTCCGCCCTCTAAAGTTAGCGGAAAAAACATTTCCAATTTCTAAAAGCCGAACTTTTGTCTTTTGAAACAAACAATTTTTGCTTGATGTAGCACGAAATTGTCTATTTTTGATCAACTTTTTGAGGCAAAACTAAACGTTAGTCTATGGTGAAAAATAATATTTATAAAGAAAAATTTGGGGATTGATTTAAAAATTCAAGAATTTTTTTATAATGAATTATTAAAAAATGACGGATGGCTCAGAATTTTTTAGTACTTTCTGGGAATTTCTCTTTTTTGGTATTACTTCCGGTTCAAAAAGTCCAGTTTGCGGAAAAAAATCGAGTTTTGACTAAAAATTGAATTTTGGTAAAAAATTGAATTTTTGGCAAAAATTCGATTTTTGTTCAAAATTAGACTTTTTGGTCAAAATTCTATTTTTTTATCAATCGACTCAGCTCGCAGATCGCTCCAAAACGAGCACCATATCATGGGGTTTTTTGGGTTTTACCCATAGCCGAGTGGCTAAAGTGACAAACACCCATGATACATACTCGTTTTGAAGCGCTCAGCAAGCTGAGTCAATTGGCAATTTTGTTTTTGATCAACTTTTTGAATTTTTGGTATGCCGTGGGCTACTAAAAATTCCTTCCTGTTTCATAAAAGTACACAGATGTGCAGTTAATCTCTACCCACATTCCA
>JAQGBS010002370.1:0-13296 GCA_034698545.1 Acrobeloides obliquus | reverse complement strand
AATTCCGCTTATTTCGTCGTACTTTCGTCGTACGATGGGTCTAAAAAAATTTTTTCGTAAAAATTCTTTTACCATTCAATAGTACCCATGGGTACTACCAAATAACACCAAAAGTACGATAAATGAAAATTTTTAAGGTCATTGTACCGAAAAAGTACGATAGCTTGTGGCGACCCTTAAAAGCTTTCCATAATTCTTTTTTTTAAATTTTTTCGGGCAAGTATAGACTTAAAAAAGTAAGAGTTTTAAAAGAAAAACTTTTTTAAGTTTATACTTGCCTGACAAAATTTTTAAAAAAAAAGAATTATGGAATAAGCTTTTAATGGTTAGCTTTGAAAATTATACAGGGTGGGGTAAAAAAGTGCACTTTTTTGGGATTCGAAAATTTATTTTTCTAAAAATGACCCCTATAGGGGTCATTTTATGTGGGGAATCTATTGCGTGCATTCCCGAACCCTAAAAAATGTTTCCCTGACCCTGATTCAAGGTTTTTGAAGCGAAAAGTGTCTTTTTTGCATTTCGCAACAAATACGAAAAAAGACAATTTTCGCTTCAAAAATCCAATATTTCTCTGAATCAGGGTCAGGGAAGCGTTTTCACGCTTCGGGAATGCGTGCAATCGATTCCTCGCATGAAAAAAACCCCATTAGAGCATTTTACAACATTTCTCTTTCCGTGGTCAGACTTTTTCTGGTTTTGAACACATGTGCACCCAGTGGGTGATTCACTCATGGGTGAGGGTGATGCCACCCATTGGGTGATGTGTGGATGAATTTTGGGTGCTATCACCCATTTTTTCGCCCCTGGCTGGGACACCCTGTACAAATAGTTAAAAAGAATTTATTGTAATCAAAAAAGTCGATGACAAATTAATTTTTCTCTACAATTTCACAGCGCTAGACATTTTGCTTCATTATGACACCATTGTCTAAAGAAATATTAACATAAAGCCAGAGTATTCGCGAATATTCGCAGGGAAAATACGCAAAAAATTCCGCGAAATTCGAACTTCTGGCGTACTGCATTCAATTTTTTTGAATAATTTGTCTTTCTGATTCATTTCGCCAGTTGATCATAACTTTCTGTTATCACAAAATGTTTTTTACTACTTAATTTGTCACAATGCTGGTTTTGAATCTGTAATTTTTCGCCATAGCCCAAAATGATGAAACAACTCATTTTTGGACAAAAAGAATTAAGTTAAGATAGGTTTTGGGGCTTGGAACGCTAAAAGTATCGAAAAATCATCATTTTTCCAATATAAATTGGCTTGTAGCTAGTAAATTTATTTCAAACATACCAAACCCAATATACAAAAATTATCCTGGGAATATGGGCTATATGGATGGTTAGATCATTGCGAAGGAATAGGCCAGCAACATGGCTTAAAATGTCAATATTTGTCAAAAACTCGGTCAAAAAATCAGAGTATGTCGCAAAGATGTGCGACTAACTTTTTTTCTACCCAAAAAAGAGGTCTTGTGATGTTCACAAAAGTTGTAGCGCGTGAGCTCAGCTTTTCAATGACACCAAAACCAAGTCTCAAGCATTTAAAGTTTCCGAAATATTCCCATTTTACTAACGACATCCAATTTTCAACACGGCACAAAGTTTAGAGGCCACTAGCTCGAAATTTTGTGAAGTAAAAAAAGTAAAGTATGTTCCTAGAACAACGTGCCTGCAGCGCAGGCGCGTCGTTCTAGAGTTTTCATGCCAATATCTCCGCAACGAAGCTTCAGACACCCAAACCAAAAGGGGGTATCATCCTATTGTGACCTTAGGGCCCCCGGCGCAGCCGGAGAGTATCATCCTATTGTGACCTTAGGCTGCAGGTCAAAAGGGTGGGCATCCCCCGGCGCAGCTGGAGGGTTCATCCTATTGTAACCTTAAGGCCTCCGGCGCAGCCGGGAGGTCATAACTTGCGATTTTTTAAAAATATAAAAAATTATAAATTTTGATTTTTATCAATTTTGAGTTATAAATTTTGATAGGGAACCGTGGACAAGTCCCTTTAAATTTATATCTATAAATTTTTTAAAGGTAAATCTATATTTTCATGTGCTACAAAATTTATGGATTTCTTTGATGTTGGAACTGTAAAAATGGAGATACCTCAAGCAGAACTTCAGTTAAATATGGCTATGGCAGGCACCACAACGGCTCAAGATCAATTAAATTGTGAAGTTAAGCACAGTGCTGTGGTAAGATTTTTTTACACGAAAAACATAGATGGGCACATTAGCGCATCTTGGGGGACGTCCCTCCCCAAATTGAACATTTTTTTAAAATGGAAAAATAAGGAAAGCTTTGAGATTTCCCTCCTCTCCCACCCCGAAATGGAAAATAGTGAAATCCTGGATACGCCACTGCTGGGGCTGTAGGATAGGGTAGGGGGTGATTTTCTGCATCCCCTGTCCATGTTGCATCATGCACTGCCATGCATGATGAATAGGGCTCGGAGTGGGTCTGATTTATCAGAAATGCTCTAATTTTGGGCAGTATAATCTAGTGAAAATCTGATTTTTTGACATTTTCTGATTTTCATTTTTTTCATTCCGAGCCCTGATGATGGATTATGCACTGCCATCATGCATGATGAAAAATTTTATTATAGGTGAATATGTTTCCGGATTTGGATTTGATGGAAACATTTACGCAATATGGACATATGAGTTCAGATGCGTTAGTTGGCTATATAATTGATAATATGGGAAGAATTCCGAAAAAGCGAAAAACAACTGTAAGCTTTTATTTTTTATAATTCTTAAAACATTTTTTTCAGAAACGCAAAACAGATTCCCCCGAAAGGAAGGAAGAATCAGGTGAAGAGATGCTCTCTGATCTGTCAGATTTTGAAGAAAGTGATGATGATTTGATACTTAATCGTCTTATTATGGAACTATTGCAAAAACTCAAACGCGATCTGTCGAAACCCCCGCCTCCGTACTACCTTTCGCAACGTGATAATATGGAAAGTTTCTTAAAGGACGAATTTCCTACGGTAATTTTTTCTGGCTTTTTTCATTATGTCGTTTTATTCTTATCGTTTCACCCTCTTCGTTTCATTCATGTCTATGTCACTATTTTTAGGTCCGCGCGGAGTTCATCAAAACTATGATTCGACAATCCGAAGGACGATTTTTGGCTGCGTCTATTTCTTGTTTTCTAGCTGAGCATAGATATGGTGGAAAGGTTCAAAAATGTTAGTGTTATTTTTTGTGGCATAAGCTGGTGAATTTTTTTTAGATATTTTGACTACGAATAATCATTTTTGGTCACAAGTAGACCCAATAAACAAACGAAGACCTTTAAAGAAAATCAAACGCGACTACACAGAACATGACTTTATGAAAGAATTTCAACGATTCGAGAAGTTGATCGACACATGCAATAGCAAATTTCCTGGTCTTTTACGAGGAAGAAAGTTGACCAAAGTAATAGAAAATTTTGAAAACTTTACTTTTGATCAGATTTAGAGTTTTTCTTGTTTTTTTTTTACAAATAATTTTGAGCTTAATCTCGAAGTAACTTTTTCAGGAAGCCTATACCCTAAAAGTTGATGCTCAAGAAACGACAGCCGAGCAAAAATTGGAATGTATTGTCTGCTTTGAAACCTATCCAGTCTCACGGATGGTCTTTTGTACGATCTCCGGTGAACTCCCACTTCGAGATCCCGGGCAACCAAGTACTTCGAAAGATGCTACAACCGATGATTTTGCTACTCACTGCTTTTGTCGCATCTGTGTGCGTGGGCAAGCTAAAGCCGCTATGAATGAAATGCCATTAGCCGACGGTGGAGTTGGCTTGAAATGCATGGCACATGGGTGCAAAAATGCTATTTTATATGGTAAATTTGAACTTTAAGTGAATTTTACAAGCCAATTTTTAGCCGAAATTCGAAATTTAATTCCATCTGAGGTCCGTAAGAAGCTAGACGAGCGCATTATGGAAGAAAATCTTGGGCTTGCTGCTTTGCAAAATTTAGAACGCTGCAAAAATTGCAATTTTGCTATGGAAATGGATGTTCCAGCTACTGTTGACAAAGTGTTTAAATGTCCTCAATGCGACTCGGAATTTTGCCGGTATGATTTTAAAGGGTCGATTGAGGCGAGTATCTTAACAAAAAAATTTTTCGACAAACGTAAAAAATGTTCGAAACGATAATAAAAAAATACTTTTTTCGAGGAAAAATCGAGAAAAACTTGTTTTTTTGGACATTTTTGGGTGTTTTTATTGAAATTTGCTGTAAAAAAGGCCAAAAAACACCTAAAAATAGCCAAAAAAAACATTCATGGAAATTTTTTTTCGATTTTTCCTCTAAAACAGTATTTTTTTTTTCATCATTTCGAACATTTTTTACGTTTGTCGAAATTTCTTTTGCGATTACTCGCCTCAATCGGCAGACCGTCTCCTTTAAATTTTATCGTTCTAAATAATTTTAGGTTATGTGAACGACCTTGGGATGAAGATCACTTTGGGATTACCTGTGATGAATTGGATGTGAAACAGAAGACTGATAAGAAACAGCGAGAACTGTGAGTTTTTTGCTTGTAGTATGTATAAAAAAATCCGAAATTTGGGCGATTTTTTCACGTTTTTTCGACCCGAAAATTTTAAATGATCCTACTAAAAATCGAATTTTGGCCAAAAAATTGAATTTTTTAGCCAAAATTCAATCAAGGTTTTTTATATATATCCTGTATTTGCAGTCAAAATTCATTCAAATTTTATTCGTGATAATTTGTATACATGTGAATTTTTGTTATACTGAAATTTTTAGCGAGAAGAAAATGAACGAAGCTGTGATCCGCAAATGTCCACGATGCTCGCTTCCGTTTATTAAAGCCGAAGGCTGTAACAAAATGACCTGCCGGTGCGGCATGACCCAATGCTATTTGTGTCGTGAAACTGAGATCAACTATTCCCATTTTTGCGAGTACGTAGTAGAATTTTGTTAATGCTTGAAAAATCATCCTCCGTTTTTTATTTATTTATACGGCTGCGCTCAAGCATGTCAAAAATGTCTAACTTTGCCTGAATTTCCATAAAATCATGTTTATTGAAACGATTGTTCATGAAGCATAAAATTTTATTGGTCAAGAATAGTGATCGATTTCGTCCCGATCCCATCCCGTCCCGAAAATCCCGGGATTTTTGGCATCCCGTCCCGAAATTTTTGAGCGAAACTCGATTCCGTCCCATCCCGGATCCCGACCTTCCCAAACTCAATCCCGTCCCGAGGCGGGATAAAAAACACACCCCTAAAAATACCCCTCCCCCTAAGTTTTTATACCCTTAAAATGCATTTTTAGGGGTATAAAAAACGGGTTAAATTTTTTTAATATCCTGCGGTGCAGAAAAAATGGCGCGCTGACAGGAGCGTGATTTTTTTTATCAATCTTTGAAAAAATTGAAAAAAATCACCTTGGTCCCACTTATATTTTTTTCAAAAATTTTCGAAAAAAACTGAAGGGGGGACCAAGGTAAATTTTTTTCAAATCCCATCCCGTCCCGAAAATCCCGGGAATCGATCCCGTCCTGGATCCCGGAAATCCAGCCATAGCCCATCTCGAAAAACCCCGTCCCGGCCAATAGGTCAATCCCGAACTCGGGATCGAACACTAGTCAAGAAGCATAAAATTTGTTGCAACATGACCAATCGTTTCAATAAACACGATTTTATTGAAAATTAGCCAAAGTTAGACATTTTTGACATGCTTGAACGCAGGCCTACCCGCAATTATTTTAGGCATTTCCGTGACCCTCGAGAGAATAGCGGCAAATGTGAACGCTGTAAGAAGCCATGTCTTTTATGGGAAGATGCCACGAGACGTGATGAGAGAATCCTTCGCGAAATCGAGAACGAAGTCAACGTTGGCAATGCTGATATGCAGCCAAAAAACGCCGAAGTGGCCGTGATAGACGACAATCGCCCAAGAACCCCACTGCCATTGTATGAAGATATTGACGATGATAGTGATGCTGCTGCTGAATTTGATTTCCCAGTTCTGCCAGCTCGTCGTCGTCGTGGTCGTCGCCGCCTCCGACATAATATGTTCGAAGAATTTTTTATTGGTGCACAAGTTGGAAATCAGATACCCGAACGTCAGTTGGAAATCGCTCCAGTTATTCAGCCACAGCCTCCAGTTGTTGTTCCTCCGCCGCTGCCACCTCGTGTTAACAATGATCCATTCAATCCATTCCTGGTTCAACCTTGGCAAGTTGGAGGTAGCGCATCGTTTAGTCCACCACCAAAATCAATGAGCAAAACATACAAATAAAAAAATTAAAAAACATTGCCGTCGAAGCTGTCGCATTTAATCGATTTGATAATATATTTGATAAAAAAAATTGAATTAGGCTAAAAGTCGAATTTTTTAGCCAAAATTCTTTTTTTGTCAAGAAATTCGTTTTTTGGCAAAAATTCGATTTTTGGTAAAAGTCGAATTTTTTAGCCAAAATTCTATTTTTGTAAAAATTCGACTTTTGGCCAAAATTCGCTTTTTTTAAGAGCGAATAAAATTAAAGAGAGGTTAATGGTACTTTTACCTGCGCTTTTCATAAAACATTTTCATTTGTACTGATTTTACCAAAAAATTTAGGTCCCATGTTCCCAGATTTCCGACCTGCTTATGGCCAACCGATTGGTTTTGGTGGAATGAATGCGTGGGATCCTGCTATGCTGTATAATAACAACTATCATTACAATTTCTTTGGTGGACACAATCCACAAGTTCCAGCACCACCTAAAGAGTATGAACCATGTCAAAGGTAAGCGCTGATTTTGAAAGTTCATTCGACTTTTGAGGCTAAATTTAATTCTGAAAATTTTTTGTAGTTGTGGCCGCCGCTATTTGAAAAATTCACGTTGTACTTATTGTAATATGGACAATAACCAGAACCTAGCACAGCCACAAGAACGAAACGATGATCAAGGAAACATGCCTCAGATTCAACAACCTGGCACACCATTTCAAGCTCAGGTATTAAAGGAGCAGTCTCAACGACTTCAGATTTAGTGAATTTTTAAACAAAATTTACCAAAAATCATGGTTTAAGCTCCAATTTTCTCGCGCGATAGCTCATTTTCAAGCTGGATCCTTATACAGTGCTTTTCACCGGGGGGGGGGGGGGAGATCTTGCATAAATTGCTTCTAAAATCTGATTTTTGAAATCAACATTTACTGATTTTGAAACAAATGTTCTTGGTATTCCTGATTTTATTTTAGCCAATTGATCCTCGAAAACCGGCTCAAAGAAATCTATCCCCTTTTCATGGTGATGATCCGAACCGCCCAGGGCCATCGAATGCGAATCATAGAGTTGATCATTATTTTGGAATGATGGATTTTGGTTTAAATGAAGGCAATGCAGAAAGGCTGGTATGAATTTTGTATATTTATCTTCAACAGTGGCATATTTGGGAGAAGCCCCGCCCCCCCCGTCGATTGAAAATTGATCTAACTTTTAAAAATTTTCAGGACCAAGAAATGCCACACTTAAATCGAATGGAAGTCATTTTAGACCCTATAAGCCCTCCCCATTTGGCTACCGACGTAGCAAAAAAGAATTCAGATAGAAATGCTACAGCTAATCAACGCGATAAATACGAACAAATATGTAGCCATTTAAAAGAAGAAATCGAGCAGTCAGGTATCCAAGATCAGATTCGAAGAAAGAAAACACCGAAAAAACTTCCTCCACAGCACTTAGATTTGGATCTCTTATTGCAAGACTTGAAGGAGATTGAGCAAAACGGAGATCAAGGAAGTCCAATGCCGGGACACAATTTGAATGGATCCGCAAAAAATGAACGACTCGCAAAAAATCATTTACCTGAAGAAGAGGCACAAGCTATTTATGTCGAGTGGTTTGGAGATCCAGATAAACCAGGCCCATCAAATACGGTTATGAGTCATGTTTATGCACCAAACCCCGATGTTCCCGGTCCTTCGAACAGTATGGCTACTGGATTTCATATGGGTACACCTAGTGAAGATCAATTGTCAGATAAAGAAAAACTAGAGCAGCGAGAACAAATGGGAATTCGAGAGCGCATCCGAACTCTTCAGGTGTATAATTGGAATTGAACTAGAGCAGGGCTCGGAATGAAAAAAGAAATGAAAATTAGAAAAAATGTCAAAAAAATCGGATTTTCGATCCAAGAACATTAAAAATATATTACTAGGGCTGCGAAAAAAACATTTGAATAAAAAGAATTAGATTTTCAATCTGAAAATCAGACACTGCTGCCAAAATCAGAACATTTCTGATAAATCAGATCCATTCTCCGAGCCCTGAACTAGAGGATGAGCCAAAAAAAACTGTATTTTTGTGTTTTTTGGCAAAAATTTTCAAAAAATTACCTAATAGGGGGTATTTTCGTGCGAGAAATCGATTGTGCGCATCGAAAAACCTTAAAATGCATCAGAAAACACAATTTTCGGAATGAATACCGAATGCTGGGGATCTTAGCGATCCAACGAAGCACATGTTGTTGTCTGATATTTCATAGTCTGGGAAGCGTTTTTTTCGATGCGTGCAATCGATTTCTCGCATGAAAATACCCCCCCCCCCCCATATAGGTGATTTTTGAAAAAAAAAATTGAAAAATTTTCACCGAAAAACGCAAAAGTACGGTTTTTTTGGCTCATCCTGTAGTAGATTCAATCATGTTTTATATTTAAAATATTGCGTTTTTAGGAAATTCAACGCCGCCAAAATTTGATCACATCCACAAATCTTGAACAAGAACGCGCACTCGACCGCTTAATTTTCACGAGTAATGATGCCGATGAAGCATTTTTGGACAGTCTTCGTGGACTTCGCAATCGAATAAGCCAAACTAATGATGAGTCCTTTAAGATTGCCAATGAGCTGCGTCATATTGTCTCCGACGCTATTATAAATCAACCTAAAGAGCCAGCTATTGGAGATCCGGATGAGCCGGAAGTTGTTGGCATTTTTCAGAGGTATGAGTTAGGAGCACTTTGGGAGCTACTGCACAATAAGGAGGGGGCATCCATGTGAAAAAATTGTTTGAAAATGACCCTTCTATGGGTAAAAACATGTGGGGAATCCGAATTTGACATTTTCGAAGCGAAAAACGTTTCCGGACCCAGGGTGTATTGAAGCGAAAAGTCGCAAAAAAAGTAGATTTTTGCCCTTTTGGGGTAAAAATGTGCAAAAAAATGTTTTTTATTTCGAATTTTTGTGTCGATATACAGCTTTCTTGAAACGGAGGAATTTTATGAATGTCAAATTCGGATTCTCCGCACATTTTTACCCCAAAAGGGGTTGTTTTTAAGCAAAAATCACATTTTTGCGACTTGTCGCTTCAATACACAACATGCTTTCCCTGAATCAGGGAAGCGTTTTTTCTCTTCGAAAATTTCAAATCCGATTCTTTGCGTGTTTTTATCCCTAGAGGGGTCATTTTCAGAAAAAATTTTTACGTGGGTGGCCCCTTTATAGTAGCTCAGCACTTTATTTGATAGCCTAAAATTTAGGCGCATCACTAAAATACCGGACTTAATCATGTTGAGTAGTGATGATGAGTCAGATGTGAACGAAAGAGCGAGAAAAAATCATGCCAACGAAGAGAAAAATTTGAACGAGAACTTTGATCTTGGATTGAAGGCGATTAGTTCAGACGATGAAACGATTCCTGTACGTGCTCAAAAAGTTTTTTAGCTTTGATATATTGTGACAAAATAATAGAATTCTTATACAATTTTTTTTAGGCTGCGTTAAACATTTCAAAAAAGTTTAACTTTTTATTGTCGCGGAAACTTGCTTATAGGTGTCTATATAAAAGTTGTAGCGCTGATTTCCAGCTTTTCAATGAGTGGTTGACGAAGTCTCAAAACAATTCCTATGCGGAGATATGGCCATTTTACTAAAACGATAAAATTTTATGGATATCCATATAAAAAAATATTGAAAACTTCATTTTTTGAATTAAAACTTCGTTTTTTGATATCAAAAACGATTTTTTAATTCTAAAAATGAAGTTTTTCAGTATTTTTTTGTTAGATTTTCACGCAAAAATAACATAAAAAAACCTCTAGGATGTTTTTTGGCTGATTTTAAAATTTAAAAAATCGACTTTTGGACCATGAAAAGTGAATCCAACAAAATGAACTAGTTCCATTTATTGTTTCAAAAAACGGTTTTGGAAAGATGTTGAGAAGACCCCTATTTTTCATCGAAAAATTTTATCCCCTTATTAAGTTCTTCATTTTCAGCACGTTGAAAATGATGAAGATGACGATAGCGACCCGATCCGTTGGGATTCTGATTTTACAGAAAATGATCAAAATTCTCGCTCAAAGGATTCACCAATTATGTCAGTGGAGCCACAAGGTTGATTTTTAGACATTATAATTTTTTTCACGTTTCCCAAAATTTTCAGAACCTCTGGATCAGCTTCAACCATCGACTTCGACTCAAAATCCCATTCCGCCTCTGCGATTGAATAAGCTCGGACAAACTAACCTATCAAGTGTTCATGCTTGTCCAAATTTTTCAGAACCTCTTGACCAGTTTCAACCATCGACTTCTACTCAAAATTACAGTCCGCCTCTGCGATTGAATAAGCTCGCTTTGGACAAACAAGCCGATGATGCTGGTGGATCGAACTCTACTGGTAGAAATCAGGAAGAAGAATCAAAAGCCGAATTCTGGTATGGCTAACTGGCTCAAATTTTCAGAATGTGATACCATTTGAAATGGAGTAAAAAATATCTGTGTTAAATATAATTTATATGTGGTACTTGTTGTTTTGAAATCATATTTTATTGTCATTGTCTCATCGTTATTAGAAATGGTAACTTGTTTAGAAACTAGAATCCCGGAAAAATGTGTACAAGCTATCATTTTAAAGAGTATGCCTAAATAACGTTAGTCTTCTAGTACGTTTCAACTCTAACTAAAAAAAAGCTGGACCCAAAATTTAAAAAAATCATGTTTTCATCAGATTTTTTGAAAAAATAACTTTATCAACGTGTTTCTCGCATAAAAATACCCATATGCAAAATTTTTTAACGAATTTGGACACAAGGAAACGGATGGGGTTGAACCTACGTTGGCCCAACGTTGCTTAATTGCCATATCAGATGGGATGCTAACTGCGGACTTGGAATTTTGGGTCCAGCTTTTTTATAGTTGAGGCTGAAACGGATTATAGTACCATTTTTGGGATAGCGTTAGTCTAAGCAATTAACAAATATTATCTATATATTCTTTTAGCATCAAAGTGAACAGAGGGGATTGCCAACTTCACAATTTGGGGGGGGTCGGCCATTTTTGCATGGGGAGGGGTGCAAAATTTTCCATTTTTTATCGAAAAATGTTCAAAATTTTGCATTTTCAAATCCAAAATTGGCATTTTTCAACATAAGATTTTGTCAAAAATTGCAATTTTTTATATAAAAACTCATGTTTTTAAAACAATTTTGGATTCGACGACCAAAAAACTGCGGCGCTTGCGCCGCGACTTTTAAATATCATGGGTGTCCCCATTCTCTGAGTGAAGGTAAGGGGGAGAGAGATGCCAGTTGGTACCCTCTGTTCAGGAGTTGGTACCCACTATAACTTTCGCCACGCTAACTTTCGTGTCAATATATTTATTGTAAATCAGGCAATTCAATTATCGCAAGACTTACATCTTAATGCAACTATATTTTTTAACGATTAATTTATTTAAAAATCCACCTTCTTTTAAAAATCAGAAATTCTATTCAAAAGTTTAAAATCGAACTATTTCATTGTCAAAATTCGGTAGCAGAATAATTGAATTCCTGATTTGCAATCAGGCAACTCAATTAGTATATGTATATTGACACGAAGTGGCGAAAGTTGTAGTTTTTTTTGGCAACGTGGCGAAAGTTATAGTGCCCTTGTTCACCTATGTTCAGCATCTTTATGTGCCTTTTAATATTCGTGCACACAATTTTTTTTTCGCTAAACTTGCCTCTAATATTACTAATATGTGTTATAAAATGCAGGTATAAAGAACTGAAAGCTTAAATCAATTTATGAATCATAATATAGTACCATGCGTTCAAGATGAATATAGCGACTTCTAAAAATTCATATCTCTACAACCATAAATCCGATTTTGATGGTCGACCACATGTTGGATAGGGAGAGGGTCTGGGAGTTTTTTAGAAAAAATTTTAAATTCTAGTTTTTAGAGCAAAAATACAAAAAGGCTAATTTTTTAAGAATTTTTGCTCTAAAAATCTTTTTCAATAAAATTTTTTTCTAAAAAACTCCCAGACCCTCTCCCTATCCAACATGTGGTCGACCATCAAAATCGGATTTATGGTTGTGGAGAAATGAATTTTTTAGAAGTTGCTATATTCATCTTGAACGCATGGTATGATCTCCCTGGTTTGAATGTTTTTAAGAGACACTTTTTCGAGCATTCAGAGATTGCCTTAAACGGTTTTATGGCAGGAAAATTAACAGGATTTTCCCGCCAAAGTACGACCACGCAGGGATGCCAAAATCGAATTTTCAAAATTTTATTCCTCAAAAAATAAATTTACATAAGTACAGATAAGCCAGGGTAATACAGAAATATAAAAAGGGCTCTAGGAAGGTTTCCAACGAAAAAAGCAGAAAGTTGTCACCCAAATGTTACACAACGAACAGGATTAATTTTGTAGTGTTCAATAAATCGCTTCAATACCAAGATTTTATTGAAATTCAGGCAACTTTTGCGATCGTTGACAACATATTCCGCTTATAAAATTCAAAAAAGTTTGTGTATTACAACGAAAACGTGTACACTAATTCAAAATTTCAAACGCAATTTTCTCAAATATACCAAATGTTCGTTGGCAATCTTCCTATAGCCACAGAGAATTTTTCACATGGATTTTTTTCAATTCTTATATAAAATATCCTGAATAGCCTGGATTGAACGTTGATCTTTTAAAATTGTCATATGATCAGCTCCAGATAGCTCTTGTGAATGGACCTAAAAATGCAAAAATTTTTGAATTTTATACATCCAAGGGCTTAAAGGACCAGTCGAGTGAGAAAAAAGTTGCCAAATTTTTGCTGATATTCGGAAAGTTCATGAAAAATGGAGCAATTTTTTATTTTTACGGTAAATTCTGAATCGTTGTCGTTTTTGAGATAATTGCGTTTGAAATTTTGAATTTGTGTACATGTTTTCATTGTAATACACAAACTTTGAATTTTCAAAAAAAAATTCAAAAAAGTTTGTGTATTACAACGAAGAGCTTGTAACAAATTCAAATTTTCAAACGCAATTATCTCAAA
>JAQGBS010002369.1:0-13297 GCA_034698545.1 Acrobeloides obliquus | reverse complement strand
GGTCCAAATTGAAACCAGGAAGGAAACAAAGAAGGTAAAAAATTTTATGCCTATCTTATTCAGCATTTTTTGTTGTACTTCTCGAGAAACATTTGTTATAATGTAAATTTGTTTACATGCTGGCCTTTAATGCATAAGATAGAAGTTTTTGTTTATTTAATTCGAACTGGGCACTGTTACAATGATTGGCTAGACAAAAAATTAAAAAAAGGCATGAAGAAAATTTGGAGGTGACAAGGTCAAATGACCAAGAACTCTTAAATAGAAAAATCACATACAACATTTTAAAGGTGAGGTCGGCCTTTGAGTGACAATGACACCCTTCCCATACATGTACAGTAGGGGTGGATAACCATAGGTTGAGAGGGGTCCACTAGTGGACCCCCTCCCCCGTCGGCTCGAGGTTAAAAATTGGCTAAAAAATGCATTTTGGAGCATTTTTGAGGTGAAAAAATGTCATTTTTTAGTGAAAATTTTGAAAAAATGACCCCCCCCCCCGCAATTTTTCGGAAAAGTGGACCCCCTCTATTTAGCTACGTTCTTGCCCTTCCACTCCCAGGATCACTAGTATAGGTCAGCAAGAGAGAGGGGAGTCTCCCCCTGACCCACTCATTCATGGACCCAAAATTGAAGGGGGACCACCTCATGGACCCCGCCGAACATATGAGGTGATCCATAAAAATTGAGTGTCAGAAGACTATAAAAGAGTCCATTATTTAAAAATCTTAGCCGAATTTAATGAGGTGGTAGGGGGACGGTCCCCCACCTTGCCAACCTATGATCACTAGATCAAAAAGAGTGATATCTACAACAAATGTTCCTATTTTCCATGGACCCCCCCTTCTTCTATCAACATTGGCATAATACCATAAATTGTCAATATGTTACTTTAAAAATCCGTTGACCTTGTCTGGCATCTAAGATCTTTAGATCAGCATGATGTTCAGACACATTTTTCATATCCAGCCGACTGAGATTTTTCTAGATAACATATATCCAACCTACTCATGAAGGTCAAAAAGTTCATGTCATGGAAGGTCAACAGAGGCCTTAATCATAAGTTACTTTGCTCTGGATCTATCTAGCTCCCATCTAGCATAATTTGACATGTTAACACTTAAGAAAATGTTATTATTAATATTTCCGTTTTATTTTACCTTTATTTTAGCAGAAACACAGGAATCAGTAAGAATAAAAAATACAAGGTGTATAAAAAATCGGAATTTGGACGACTTTTTCATGTTTTTTCAATCCGAAAATGACCCTATTAGGGCTAATTTTATGCGGGAAATCGATTGTGCGCATTTTCAACGCTTATAAACACTCCCTGATCTTGAATCAGGAAATTAGAGTGTGTGTATTGAAGCGAAAATAGAAAATTTTTAAATTTTTCTGCTTGAAAATGACTTTCTGGGGGTAAACTTATGCGGAGAATCAATTGTGCGCATTCCCGGAGCTTGAAAACGCTTCCCTGATTCTGATTCAGTGAATCGGAGTGTGTGTATTGAAGCGATGATCAATTTTTATTATAATGCATCAATTTTTCTTTGATTTAGGATCAAGGAAGCGTTTTCAAGCTTTGGGAATGCGCACAATCGATTCTCAAATAAATTTACCTCCAGAAAATCATTTTCAGGCAGAAAATCTAAAAATTTTCGATTTTCGCTTCAACACACACTTCAATTCCCTGATTCAGGGTCAGGAAAGCGTTTTCAAGCATAGGGAATTTGCACAATCGATTCTTCGCATAAAACTAGCCCTAATAGAGTCATTTTTAAAAAACCATGAAAAAATCGCCCCAATACTGGTTTTCTATACACTCTGTAATATCAGTCGATCCTCGATAACATGTCATCTGGAGACCGTACCCAGGGTGGCCACTTTTTTGGCAGCTTACCTAAAGTTCATTCGCTGGAACCAGGAGCTTATCAAATGTCGACTGTACCTTTATCATGTATAATTCTAGACTTCGTCGACTCCAAGTTTACTCAATTTCGACTACCACAAACAAAAAACCACAACGCAGCCTCAATCTTTGTCAGACATTTTGCTAAATGGCAAATCTACTTTTACACAACAGTCTCTGAATAGTTATTTTCGAGGAATGGATAAGTTGAATAGAATTCAAGCTAAGCTGTTAGGAAGAACTGATATCACTGATAATATCCCAGCCTTTGACAGTTTGAAAAATCATCAAGATTTTATGAATATTTCTAGTCCGGATCAGATACCGTAAGTGTAAAAAAGCTAGCCGATTTGTCGTTTTTTGAAAATGACAAATCGGCCACACCTATGCTCTATTTAGACATAAACCCCGAGATTTAGAGAATGGGCGAAAGTATAGGGTGTCCCTAAAGTTCGTGTACACCCTAATTAATTCATGAAAATTTTCTTCATGACAAAAAGCTTTTAACAAAACGTGATGTTCTACAAATTTGTTCGTCGTGATTTCAGGAATAACTTTGTAGGACATCACTTTTTGTAAAAAGATCTCTGTCATGAAGAAAATTTTCATGAAACTAATTAGGATGTACACGAACTTTAGGAACACCCTGTATTTCTACTGCCCCTTATATCCCCCAAAAAATTTATTTTAGATATTTATACGAGGGTGACATCATCTTAACCGAAGACCAGCTTCAAGATATTATTAAGTAATCTTTCTGCCATTCTCAATTCTTCCATTCAACAATTTTTAGTTACAATGAATTTGAGCTATATAAAAAGGAAAACAAATGTAACACTCCGCTACAAAAGCGAAAAAAGCGTACTCTAACCTCATCAACATCTCTAAGATGGAGATCATTTCCAATACCATACATGATCACCAGTGGAGGTGAGATGGAAATCATAATGTTTTTGGGGGCATTTATCAAATTTTTAGTTGATAGAACAGCCGTTGCTAATGGACTTCAAAATTGGGTTGACACCACTTGTATCACTTTTCAAGAGGTTTCTGGCTCATCCGGAAATATGCTTCAGTTTATTTATGGTTCTGGGTAAATTTCGATCCAACCATACTTCGAAATTGACTTCCAAAGCCTCCTCGACCCTGGCTTTTGGGGGAAGATGGGCCCCTGTCCCAACCCCAGTGTACCATGACTTCTGTCAAGTTGCGGCCTTGGACTAGGGGCCTTTTTTGGACTTTTAGGACTGAAATCCGAGACCCCTCTTCCATACCTGCCCAATAAGAGGAACTCCTATGCCCCTCCACGGGGAGGATTCCCCTCCCCGAAACCCTCAATGCCCCTGAAAGAGGGGCAGGATCCTGGAGCCTAGTCTTATTCCATGGGGGGGGGGGCAGGATCCTGGGGTCTAATCTCACTTCAGAAAGCTGAGGGTCCCTGTAATCTGCGACGACCGGAATTATAGAGTCCAAACCCACTAAAGCAGAGGGGCCGGGCTCGATAGCTTCGGCCCTTTCAGCAATCTTGATCCAACAAAAGAGGAATAAAATGTATTTATAGATGTTATTCAAACATTGGCATGATAGGTGGGGTTCAGCAAATTTCTATTGGTAACGGTTGTAATATTCCCGGCATTGTTTCACATGAAGTCGGTGAGCCACTTAACACGCTTTACTTTTTATTACGGCGCGCATTTTAGGCCATTCTCTTGGCTACTACCACGAACATGCTCGTTTCGACAGAGATAGTTACGTTCAAATTCTCTCCCAAAATATCCCAAGTCAATATCTCAGCCAGTTTTCTAAAGTCAGCCCTTCATCGATGACAACATTCGGAGTTCAATATGATTTGGGATCAGTTATGCATTATGATCCTTATGTAAGTTGATGGGGGAGGAGGGTATTTTTGACAAATTTGTTTAGTCATTTACTTCGAATGGTCAACCTACCATCGATACAGCTGATCCAAATTATCAAGATACTATTGGACAAAGAGTTGGGTTGTCGTTTAATGATATTAAGAAAATTAATTTTGCTTATTGCAACAGTAAGTCACCCAAAATTGAGGGGGACCATCTCATTGGGGGTCCCTCCCCCCTTCCCTACCTTGCCGACCTATGTGTGTTATATTCGAAAGTGTTTTCATTTTTGGCAGGAATCATCCCCTAACAATTTGCGTATTCCTTTTCTGTCGACTTTGATCGGAAGTTGAGGGAAGTTGTTTTGATGGACTCGTCGCTTCTTCTGAAAATAATGTAAGCATGAGTCAAGCGCCGCACAAACAACAAATAATAATCGAACTATACGGTTTCATTTATTCTTGCATGAGCTACCATTTATAATACTAGTGTCGGGATCTTGTACACCCATGAAAAAATCCTGGGTACGTCACTGGTTGGGCCTCCGCTTATTCAACTATAGTACCTAATCCCTTTCTGATCAAGTGTTCCTTTGCTTAAGTAAATGTTCTTGCAAATTTTAGGAACATGCAGCTCCAATTTAAACTGTCAAAATGCTGGTTATACGGATCCTAAAAATTGCAACATATGCCGATGCCCTACTGGACTTGGTGGAACTTATTGTGAACAAGCATTACCCACATCATACAATTGCGGCAACTTAAATCTTCATGCTGGAAGTAGCCTGCTTACACTTTCTCAATCTGGAAATGGAGCTTGCAATTATCTCATTACAGTGACAATTTTTATAACTTTTTTCATCGTGGGCAAGAGGGACTGTCCCCCACCCCAATTCGTCGTATGCCGAAAAAAATTTTGAAGCTGGGGGTAGCTTTGGATCAATTCGTATTTTGAGGTCCATTACCTCCCTCCTTGCCCATATATGACTTTTTTTATATAGAAAATGCTTTTTAGGCACCTCCTGGTCGCCGGATTTTAATAAATGTTCAGTCTATCAGTTTTTTCCAAAGTACACCTTGTGACATCACATATTTAGAAGTTAAATATAAGCAAGATCTCGGTAATACTGGGCCCAGGTAACAAAAGTTTGAAAAGTTTAATAAATGAAAAGTTTAGATTTTGTGACACAGTCCCAAATACTAGCATCTTTAGTGAGTCTGAAAAAGCAGTTCTTATTTATGTAGGTGGTGCTAGTAACCATAGGTTTACAATTACATATAGATATGGTAAAAATAAATTATGAAAAATAAAAAATTGAGTCTAGATCCACCTGATTCTGGGACTACTACAAATAGTCCAATTACACAGCCTCCACCTCAATGGACTACGACAACGCAACCTTGGACACAGCCTTTTCAAACTACTACACAACCTAATAGTAGTAACTTTTTTGCACATAGTCGTCAAATCCCTGAATCAAAAAATTTTCGTTTCAATAACCCAAAATTGGATAACTTTAGTTTCATTTTATTCATCTCGTTGATCTATAAAAAATGTTGTATTTATTTTTTTTACTGGCTCCCATTTTTCAGCACTACTAATACATTTAAGTACTTCCTTGACTTATTTTAGACCTCCCTTGGACAACTTGCTCCGCTACTTGCGGCGGTTGTGGTATTCAAGTGCAATTTCGGCAAGCTTTCTATTTTATTTAGCTTTATAATCAATCTTTTCAGAAACGGACAAATTGCTCAAGTCCGCTATTGTAACACTACGCCATGCCCTGGAGGTTGGTTCCAAAGTAACTTCTGTTGCCAGCCATTCTATTACTACGCTCAAACAAATTCTTGTTACCGCTACCAAGATGAGACTAAAGTCACAGTTCCACCTAATGACTGGCCATTTGCGCTTGGAAATCGCACAGAAAATGATAGTGCATCTGAAAAAAATCAAGCTAGTGCGCTGTACAAAAAGAAATTAGCCGAATTACATCAAGAATGGGTACTCCAAGAAACTAGACGAAATAGCACTAACCCCGAAACTTCTACTAAGCCAGTGTTAACAACTCCAAACATAATAACTCGAAGGGCAATAAAATATCACAAGAATCCAAAGGATGATAAAAAGCGAAGACGTTTTCCAGCTGCTGGTGAAGTTTTTAGAATTACATCAAGACCTGTTATGATAATGGATGATCTTGTAGCAATCGATAGGGTATATGATGAGGGGTCGGGTGAAAATGAATAAAATTTTTTTTGCTTTTTTTAATAAATTTTAATTTGGAGGTCAAAATTTTTTCCCTTGATATAAAAGCTTGTAAGTTGAGTTCAACATACATTTCTCTTTCACGGTGGTCGAAACTTGTAAAAAAGTTACGACTCATTTAACCAAAATTGATACCCCCGGTAAAGCGCTAGAACATTTTATCGCAAAGCGCCGAAGGGCGCTGTAACTAGTCCCGCTTGCGTCTATTTGTTTTTAACATTTTTGCCGTTTTAAATTTTCAAAAAAGAAAGATGACATTTTTTATAGCTCGCCAAGACGAATAAAATGACACCAAAATGATTCATTTTGAATATTGCTTTGGGTTATTGGAACGAAAACCCTGATTCGTATTTTCAGGATTTTCGTTTCAATAACCAAAAACTATGTTCAAATTTGATCATTTTGGTGTCATTTTGTTCGCCTCGGTGAGCTATAAAAAATGCCATCTGTCTTTTTGGAAAATTAAAAAAGGCAAAAAAGTTAAAAACAAATGGATGCAAGCGGGACTCATGTAGCCCCCTAAAGGTGGCTTGTCTATCGTTAGCTGTCGTGCTTGCTTAGACAAGCTTACTCTCACTCAGTCTCGGGCAAGTAGTTTGGCCATTATGTAGTCCCATAGCCAGTCATACACATTGTAGTCTCTTAGTCTTATATAATGTACCCATACAAACCCAGGAACTACACTCAAAACAGGAACTACAATCCCAGAAACTACACTCGAACCAGTGACCTTTGGCGCATTACGATAAAATTTTCTAGCGCCTTATCGGGGTACCAATTTTGGTTGAATAAGTCGTAACTTTTTTACTAGTTTTGGCCGTCGTGAAATGTGGTCGAAAAAGTCAAAGTTGTTTATGAAATTTAGTCGATGTTGCTTGATTCAATAAAAATTCGTTTAGTGAAATTATTGAACTTTCTCATGCGTACTGAATCTCTGCTCTACACTGAACTACAAAGTCACATGAATGTAGTTTTTTCCAAATCAACTTGTGACATTCGATTCGACATTTAAAAACTTACTCTATTCAAGCGCTTAAAGTTAATTACAGGGTGGCCCAAACAAGTGAATTTATTTTATTTGTTGGTATCCTGAATTTTTTCTTCTAAAAATGGCCCCACGGCGCACAAAAGTGCGCAAAAAATGGAAAATCCGTAAAAATGGTCAAAAACATGTTGTTTAAGTGCTAATAACATTTTACAAAAGGAGTCACAGCGATCCGAAACTGTGCAAAAAATTTTCGACTTTTCAAAATTTTTCTAATCCTGAAAAAATGTGAGGGGATCTGACCGGGAAAAATCGATTTTTAGAGATTAAAAAATTCCAATTTTAACGTACACAGGGTATTTTACGAGTGAAAAACGCAAATCCGAGCATAATTTCCTGCTACAAAATTCTCAAAAAAAAACAAAACAAAAAAGTGAAAAATTCGATCAAGTTTAAAAAAATTTTTCAAACAATTTTCTTGCAGAAATATAGAACATCAGCTGTAGAATATTATAGGAAAAAATTATTCAAATTCATTAAGTTTTCGCCGAGATATGGCAATTTTTAGCCACCTGTCGAAAGCGACAGTTTTTCGAAGACGTAGAAAAAAATTTAAAGAGTCGAACTTTTTTGCACAATTTTGGTTCGCTACGAATTCTTTCGTAAAATCTTATTGGCACTCAAAGGTACAGTCCACGAAATTGCGCAAAATTGTTGGACCATCAAAAAGACTCTTACTAGAGGTAATTTTATGCGATAAACACGATGCTTCATTGACCCTGATTCAGGGAAAAATTGGGTTTTTGAAGCGAACATGGTCACTTTTTGTAATTTTTTATCTGGAAATCACTTGTCTAGGGGTAATTTTATGTGAGAAATCGAAAGCATTTTCAGAATTCATGAATGCGCACAATAGATTCCCTCATAAAATTACGCTAGAGAGGTCATTTTTAGAAAAATAAATTTCAGGGCCCCAAAAAATCACAGAAATACACTTTTTGGAGCTATATTAGCAGTAGCACTAAACGTGAAATTTTTTCGAAAATTTTTCTTCTTTTCCTCTGGAAATGACCTAAATAGGAGTAATTTTATGCGGAGAATCCAAATTTCGCATTCGCGAAGCCTGAAAATCTTTCCCTGAATCAGGGAAAGACTATTTATTGTCATGAAATTGGAAAAATCAATTTTCGTGCCAATAAATAACCTTTCCTTGTTTCAGAGAAAGATTTTCAGGCTTCGGGAATGCGAAATTTGAATTCTCTGCATAAAATTATCCCTATTTAAGTCATTTCCAGAGAAAAAAGAAGAAAAAAATTTTCGAAAAAATTTCACGTTCAGTGAGACTAATCTATACTCCCCCTGCTAATCTATACTCCCCCTTTTTTAGGCCACCCTGTATAAATAAATTTATTTAAAATCTTTAAGTTCTCATGCATTGACTTCAAAAAGAGGACGTTTTATTATTAAGCTCTTATAAACGCACGCAGATCTTTTAGAAGTTGAACACTCGTTGTCATAGCAGCAACTCTATGAAAAGGCCCAGGAGCAGAAAAAATGGTTCTTTATGCTTATGCAATCATCCAATTAAGTGGGTTACGTATAATTTTTCTCTTAAATAGTATTGTTGTTATTATTCTTAAGAATCGATAAAAATATAGTCTAGAATTTGTTGAAGATTTTTCACCGCCAATTAAGAATTTTGGCAAAAAATATTGTTTTTAGAATTTTGTTTTTTCTATTTTTTCTTCGATTTTAAAAAAATACTTTAAAGGATCAGCCCATTCGGAAAAAACACTATGAAAAAGTTATATATTCGGAAAGTTCATGAAAAATGGAGTATTTTTTGTTTTTACGGTAACCTCTGAATCGTTATCGTTGTCGAGAAAATTGCGTGTGAAGTTGACGATTTTTGAAAATTTGTATATTACAACGAAGACATAAACGCAGTGAAAATTGACGAACAAGAACGGGACGATGAAGAGAATTACAAGCACAATTGTCGTATCATTATTGTCATCTCCCGTTCATGTATTGTTTGAACGATCGTTCCATCCCGTTCTTGTCTATGCCGAAAATTCGTCCCTGAATCAATAAAAGTTGTGTGTATTGACGCGAAAATTTAAAAAATTTTCGTTTTTCATTACGAAAACTGAATTTTCGCGCCAAATACACAACTTTTATTGAATCAAAAACAAAATTTCACTGCGTTCATGTTGTCGTTGTAATACACAGATTTTTCAAAAATCGCCAACTTCAAACGCGTTTTTTTCGGCTACGTTAACGATTCAGAGGTTACCGTAAAAACAAAAAATGCTCCATTTTTCATGAACTTTCCGAATATATAACTGTTTTTTCCGAGTGGACTGGTCCTTTAATGCCTCTACATATCATATTCCAAGTTTCAAAAAACGAAATCTTAAAAAAATAATCGTTTTCAAGTTATTTTTGGATAACGCCTTGTTTGCAAATTAATGAACCGTTGTCTATATGTCATTGTTATGCCATGTATTTTTCCATTGACATTTGTGCCTTCATACTCGCCTGTTTATTTTCCCTCCATTTTCAAGAAAAAAATTGGCGCCACTACACATTAGGGGGACCACCCAAATGAAACAAATTTTCAAAAATTTTATTCTTGAAATGACCCCTCTAGGGGGTAAAAACATGCGGAGAATCCGAATTTGACATTTTCGAAGCAAAAAAAGACTTCCCTGATCTAGTGAAGGCCTGTGTATTGAAGCGAAAGTCGCAAAAATACGATTTTTGCGACTTTCCGCTTCAATACCCAGACCTTCCCTGAATCAAGGATGCGTTTTTTTGCTTCGAAAATATCAAATTCAGATTCCCCATCATATTTTTATCCCCAAAGTGGGTCATTTCTAGAAAAACATTTTGAAAATTTTTTTCTGCTATTGTGTAGTAGCTCCAAAAAACTTCACTTTATTCATTCTATTTCTGCTGTATATATTTGAATATTTTTCACTTCTGTGATATTTTGTAGAAATTTTTTATTCAAAAAATAAAACAATGAAATTTTTTTACACGTTATTTGAAATCTTTGGAGTCTTCGTGAAAATTGATCAGCGAAAGACTCAAGCTGAGACGTTCGTTATCTCTCACAGTCAACCCGTTTCCATTGCTAGGCTTGACTCGGCCAAAAAACGTCGAATTGGAGCGATCATTCCTTAAAAAAGCCAGTCTACTTTCGTGGAGTTGACTCCATGTGAAAGAGCAGAAAATTCTAAGCATTTTTTGCTTTTGGACCACTACTTGAAAATCTCACGGTAAAAAGTTATGAGTGAAACAAAGTTGCATAAAAACATTTTCAAACTAGTTTGAACATTGAAGCGAAAAGCCTGCACTGAAATTTTTTATTTCGAAATAGTGGTCTAAAAGCAAAAAATGCTCAGAATTTCCTGCTCTTTCACATGGAATCAATTCTCCAAAAGTAGACTAGTCCTTTAAATAAAAGTTCAAAAATCCTATATCCTGATTCAGGAAATGAAGTTGGTATATTGACGCGAAAATCGAAAACTTTTCTTTTTTCACCCATACACCAACTTCATTTCCTGAATCGGTCAAGGAAGCGTATCTTGAAAATAGAATTACTTTCTCGGCGCTTCGTTCAGTCCAAAACCACTTGAAATAGCAGTCCCATTATTCATCATGGCGAGAACATCATCCTGTCCATTGCTTTCGTGTTGCTTTTGCAAATTGAGCTGTGTATTTAAAAGCCCATACAAAATCCAATTGCTCGCCGAGCCGATATAAGGTAGCAAGTGGAAGCAATAGATGATGAACAGAGTCGTCTCGCTCGATTGCGAGTTTCCGTCGGACAAGAGGCTCATATAAATCGCATACAGCACGGAGCACCAATACGGCGTCCAGCAGACGAAATACATCACCGCGATTAGGATGGTGTAGGTGGTTATTCGTCGCAATGGAATGCCACTTCGAGGTAGGACCCTGAACACAGTATGAAAAAATTATCTTGATCGTGATTAAGGTAATGGAGGTATTGACACGAAAATCGTAAAAATGTCTATTTTCGCCCTTTAAGCATCCACCTGGGGTAATTTGAAGCGGGAAATCGATTGCGCACATTTTCTAAGCATGAAAAAATCATCTTGATCCTGATTCAGGGGATGGATCATTCCTAGCCAGTTGGCCATAACAACTTTTTTCCCATTCCCACTTTTTTGCAAGTTTCGGACGGCCGTGTGAATGGTGCTTGTTGAGCAAAATTTCATACCGTGTATGCCGATAAAGCTTCTCTATAAGTCGGCTATTGAAAAATACAATAAGTATCAACGGCACAAAATACCCCATTATAAATGTACTAAATTGTTAAAATTTACAATTTTACAGGGTGTATAAAAAATTGGAATTTGGGCAGGATTTTTTCATATTTTTTCGACGCGAAAATTTTTTTCAAAAATGACCCTATTTAGTTAATTGTTTTTAGCCTTAAGCGTAAGCCTAAGGCTAAGCCCAAGGCGGAGAATCGATTGCGCGCATTTCCGAAATTTGAAAACGCTTCCCTGACCCTGAATCAGGGAATCGGACTGTGTGTATTGAAGCGAAAATCGAAAATTTTAAGATTTTCTAGGAGTAAATTTATGCAGGGAAACGATTGCGTGCATTCCCGAAGCTTGAAAACGCTTCCCTGAATCAGGGAATCGGGTGTGTGTATGGAAGCGATGACCAATTTTTGCTATAATACATCAATTTTTCTTTAATTCAGGATCAGGGAAGCGTTTTCAAGCTTCGGGAATGCGCGCAATCAATTTCCCACATAAATTTACCCCCAGAAAATCTAAAAGTTTTCGATTTTCGCTTCAATACACACACTCCGATTCCCTGATTCAGGGGCAGTGAAGCGTTGGAAATGCACTCAATCGATTCCCTGCCTAGATCATTTTTGGAAAAAATTTTCGCGTCGAAAAAACATGAAAAAATCACCCAAATTTCGGTTTTTTGTTATACACCCTGTATTAGGTAAACTCTATCTCATGGGAAGCTGTGGGCGCATAGCCTAATGGCTAGAGCGCTGACCATTCGTGTTATTGGCACAGGTTTTCGACCCTAGTGGAGGATCGAACTCTCAAGTCAATAACATGAATGGCTAGCGTCCTAACCATTCGGCCATGCGCGCGCACCCAGCTTTTTGAATCTCTCCATGAAACAGAGTTTATTTCTTGTAATACTTACCTCATAGTAAACCACAAAAATAGTGAAAACGGTAATGAATCTGAGCATTTATATACCTGCAAAAATTTGCATACAAGTCCTTATATACCAAAACCTTTTTGAACCCCTGAAAAACCCCGTTTGTTGAACTTTTATTCACGATTGTACAGGGAAAAAATTGTCGAAATTTTTTTCTGAAAATGACACCTCTAAAAAAATTTCGAGCTTAAAATTCATAAAAAATCACGAAATTTCCACTTTTTTGGGACACCCTGCAGTTATAAGGACTTGTATTTATAGAGAAAATTGAGCCTAAAACACATACCCGTACTCTGGTGATATTTTCATTTGCCCCTCTCATAAATCCTGGCGTCCTAACTTCATGCAGCAATACTTCGTTGGCTTTTGCATACGATAACATAGGCAACAATAGTATAAAGGCAATTAACCAAAGGCCTGCAATACAAATTCGATTGACTTTTCTGGTTCAAAAACATGCTTACCTGTAATTGTAGAAACAATAAATTTTCGAGATCTGAAATAGAGCTTCATTGGGTGGCAAACGGCTACGTATCTGTCGAAGCTCATAGCCGTGATGATAAATGTCGAGACAATCCGCCCAACACTCCCAAGTACATGATGTAGCTCTATAAATATGGTATAAGTTTTCACAGTTAGGGACCAGCCTTAAATTATGTTTGCAAAAGAGGAGGAGGGGTTTGAGCTCGGAATTACGAAAAATTATGGGGAGAGGTCAGGCAAAAACATACGTTTTATATTGACACGAAAACCCTGAATTTGGTCCATCATGTTGTTTCATTCGTGTCGTTTCATTCGTATCGTTTTATTCGATCGTTTCATTCGTATCATTTTTTGAATTTGCCTGAGTATTGACACGAAAACCCCGAATTTGTCTATTATATCGTTTCATTCGTATCGTTCCATCCTCTTCGTTCCATTAGAGCCTATACCGTAAATTTAGGGTCGGCACAAGCTCGCACATTCTATCGTACTGAAAGTACGATAGCCCACAAGCTATCGTACGAAGTCATTGTACGATCATAAAATTAACGTAAAAGTACGATGAAATCG
>JAQGBS010002368.1:0-13297 GCA_034698545.1 Acrobeloides obliquus | reverse complement strand
TTTTTTGACGAGAGAACTTATTTGGATAAGGTTCTGATAGTGGGATTATAGGTAGATACTCGTAACTCGTGAAAATCAAGGTGTTTGTAAAGTTTTGTCCAGCACTGTAGCTCCAAAATTTTTATCAAAAAATAATCACGCAAAAACAAATTGCTTCAGGTGGGAGTCGAACCTAAGCCTTCTGAGAGAGCAAAACCATTCGGCTATGCAGCCTATACACTTAAGTCCGAATTTCAGGACTTTGAAGATTTTTTTCTTCACAGATGTTTTATTAAGCATATAAAGATACGTTTTTTGATGAAAAACCATGTGTTCCCACTTTTGGAGCACTTTGGTCCATCGTGATTCGGTCTAGGTTTTTGGCATTTTTTGGATTTATAGACCAGTTAGGCCGACAAATTGATAGTTTCATGCCAATTGCTGGCTGTCGTCTACTAGTTCCGCGCCTTGGTTTTGAGTACTTATTTCCAAACTTTTGCACTGTGTACCTTTATCTCTCGCCCTGGCTTTGAATGTTGTCGGAAAATTGTCGAAGGAAACGAAATAATCCTGAGTCAATTTTCCGCCTAATTTGGTCGTACTCTGTTAATTGTATTTTTGTGGATGTTTCGAAATCAAAAATAAATAAAAGAATTTTATAAAAGCTTTACTTATGTTACTCATTAGGGTTGCTGAACCCGCAATGTTATTTATTGCGCTAAGAGGGCCTAAAAGTTTCAATTTTTAGATATTTTTGGCAAGAGTATTACCTCCAACGCTTCGTCCCAAGAATCTCTTAACAAGACCGATCGCGAATTAAATACTAGAAGTTTGTCGAGCTTTGGTGCAAGAGAGATTTTTGTGTCAAAAAGTATTATTTCCAACGCTTTGCCTCAAGAATATCCGAATAAGACCACACGGAGCAAGGTAAAAGTCAGGAAGGGTAAGCGAATTTTACATTACTCATTTTTTAAAGTTTACAATTTTGCCTTGGAAAACCACCGTTTTTCGGTTCTCTCAATCGATTGGATGTGGAATTTTGCAAAAATTCATATTTTTGTTTTAATACTCAGGTCATTTAAAAAATATTTTTTAACAAACTCTTTTTCTCCCGGTCTCTGGTTTCAAATATTAAAAATTATCAAACCGGTTTTATTCGAAAAATATTATGAGCAAATTTTAGCGTTTCGAAAAGTTGTATCACCCTGTACATTTGCTGATAAAATTCATCGAGGACGCCAACAGTCGTGTGTGCGATTTTATATTAAAACAATTTGATTTGTGATATTAGTAATCGATATCACAATTTTTGAAATTTATTTTCAATGGTATAAAAAAGTTTAGTTATTTCTCACCCGAAAAATTAAAGAACCACTAAACTTTTGAACGGGCCTTGAGAATTTATTTTTAAAAGAAAGAGGAATTTTTACTGATCGCTTTTTTGTTTTTACGGCACTTCTTGAAAGATGAACTCCTTCGAGATAATTGCGTTTAAAATTTACTCGAAATTTTCAACCGTGATTGTGTATCGAAGCGAAAGGGATTGGCCCCAATCGTGTTTATTGCTTAGGTCAATAAAAGTCTGTTTATTGAAACGATAGTAAAATATTATAAAAAAACAACCTTCGTCATTTTTTATGGCTATATGAGACGAATAAAATGACACTAAAATTATCCAATTTGAGCCTTGTTTTGGATTATTCAAACGAAAACATGAATTATAATGTTTGTTTCATTATCCCAAGACAATGTTCTAATTGGATAATTTTGGTGTCATTTTATTCGTCTCATAGATCCATAAAAAATGACGAAGATTGTTTGTGATAATATTTGACAGACTGAACTTTTGAACGGATCTTGAGTTTGGGCAAAAAGCTCAAACTTCAAAAATGAGTAATGCCATTATACTCGTCTCAACGAGACGACTAAAACTAGTACCATATTGTCTACAGATCCACAGAATCTTATGACCGAGTGGCTAGTATTCAGGATTGCACAATATAGGCCTCGGGTTCGAATTCCGCCTCGAAATTGTCCAAATTTCATGAAAATTTTTGCATATCTCTATTTTGGCCTCTAAAACACTTTGCAATCATTTTGGGTCAGTAAATACTGACTGGGCTGTACAGGGTGTATCAATTATCCGATATTTTTGATTTTATGCAAAAAATTTATTTAACTTCATAATTCAAAACAAAACAACAAAGAAAACAAATTAACAGTGCTTTGCGCTATGCCAAGAAAATCTGCAATTTGGTTCTGAGTCTTTCCTCTGCCATGAGCGCGAATAATAGCGTCTCTCAAATTTTGATGACTTTTCATTTTTACACTAAAAATTTAAATTTAAGATAAAAAACCCACATCAAAAAATGTAAAATCAAAAATATCGGATAATTGTGATACACCCTGTATAGTAGTTTTAAATTTTATAAAACCAACCTTGTTATACAGCTCCAGCAAGTATCTATTGACCCAAAAATGATTTCAAAGTGTTTTAGAGACCAAAATAGAGCTATGCAAAAATTTTAATGGAATTTGGACAATTTTAAATTCGAAGAAGAATTCGAATCCGCGACATATATTGTGCAATCCTTGACACTAATCACTTGGCCATGAGATCCTGTGGCGTATGTATACAATATGGTAATAGTTTTACTCGTCTCGTTGAAACGAGTATAATGGCATTACTCATTTTTGAAATTTAGAGTTTGAGCAATTTTTGCCAGAAAAACACCGTGATCATGGGGGATGACTTGGTGGTAAATTACTATATTTTTATGCCAATTTAGATGGATGAAGGGTATGTTCAACCAACTAGTTCAATCTTACTTGACAATTCAGCAGTATTGGATGATATTAAGCAGCATGCTAAAGCTAATAAATTAATACTTTTTGACAAAGTCTATGAATTGAATGATTTGAATGAAGATTTTGAAAAAATTTCTTATCTTGGAAAAGGATCTTATGGTAAAGTTACCGAATACAAACACATCAAATCAAATGCGTACATAGCCATAAAAAAAATCTCACTAAAAACAGGTAGAAATGGTCAAGCAGATAGCAAAAATTTTACTGCTAAAGTTTTACGAGAAATACGAATTCATGAAGAACTTAATTCTTGTCCTTATATCATTGAATTTTATGGATTTTTTATCGATAAAAACAATCAGAATTTATATATAATCATGGAACTAATGGATCTTACAATGAGGGAATTTTATTTGACCATTCATGAATTTGATCGTTTTACAGAGGAGCTTGTTTGCCATCTTTCTGTTCCTCTTATTAATGGTCTATTATATGCAAAAAGAAAGGATATTCTGCATCGTGATATCAAGCCAAGTAATATACTGTTAAACTATGAAGGTGAAGTTAAACTGTGCGATTTTGGTGAAGCAACGCAAGATGTGCAAGATTTAGCCTCGACATGTTGTGGTTCGGTAGCATATCGGCCTCCGGAACGTTGTGTAGAGGAAAATGTTAAGTATGATGATCGGTCCGATGTTTGGAGTTTAGGTAGATTTTGCATTTTTCCGAAAATATCTGGAAATTAGGATTTTTTGATGTTTGGCATAAAATATAGTTCGTTTCTCGCTGTACTACTGGTACAAAAAAAGTAGGCGCGAATTTCGTAATTGCCAGACTATGCGATCTTTTTGCAAAGATCGTCCGAAATTTTTTTGCAAAGAAGTTAAGCAACATTGGGCCCGAAGGTTCGACTCCCACTAGGGTAAAACTTGTGAACTTCAAAAAAACTTTTTTCAAGAACCGAGCCGACGATTTTACCCGAACCGTCGAACCAAACCATTTTTTTAAAAACAGTTCAAACCGGTCGAACCAAACCGGTTGCCCAGCGGTTCAGTTCGAACTGAACCGATTGATTTTCCGAACTGATTGAAAAAATTTTGTTTAAAAGTTGATAAAAAAATTGAGTAATTTTTTTAAAAAATATTAAAATTTTTATTAATTTATTCAAAAATTCATAAATGGTTTTTAAAAAAGCTAATTGTTTAATTTTTCTGTAAAAGATGTTAAAAAAATATTGAAAACTTATAATTTTATGTTAAATTTTAGCAAACGGTTCGGAATTTTTTTCAAATGGTTCGAACCGAACCGTGAACCGGACCGATGGATTTTTAAAATCGGTTCGAACTGAACCAATAGATCCGAACTGAACCACAAACCTAACCGATTCATTTTTATCGGTTTGGGCAACTCTACTTTTTCCTAGTAGACTTTAAGCCATGAGCTTTTTTGAATTTTGCCATGAAACAGAGTTTAGCCAGGGTTTTGGCAACTCTAGGAAAAAAGTTGCCATAGTCCTTCTTACGTACAAAAGATTTTGCAGGAATGTTTTTGATCGTCCAGGGATCACAAAAGGATTTTTATGCAAAATATGGAAATTGTGATTATCCTGGTGTTTTACACTTTTGCTGGAAAAATACCAGCAAAAATCTCAGCTCATCTGTAAGTTTAGGGATCACGTTAGCCGAAGCCTTAACAAATGGTAAACACTATATTGATGATTGTGGAAATGTTCCAAAAAATAATATTCTTAAAATAATACATTTGATTAAGACTACAACACCTGAGGAAATTTTATTAAGATGTTCATTTTCTTCAGTTGATTCACCAATGAAAGATTTTTTAAGAGATTGCATAAAAGAACTTAATACACGCCCATATATTAATGATTTGCAAAACTCTTCTCTTTACGATCTTTATTCGAGGGAAAGAGAGAAAGGATTACGAATTTTATCAGAAGCTGTAAGAGAGATATTGAATGAAACAAATGAAAAAGACGAAGCAAATTGGAAAATGGAGGAATCAGATGACTTGTATGTAACAGCTTTGGAAATGGAAGAAACAAATGACTTCGATGAGACAAATTCGGAAATGGAAAAAACAAAGTCAACAGAATCAAATAGTACAAAGAACGCAAATAGTTTTGCTAAATTAAGAAATTATTGGAAAGATAAACTTAGTTTTTGGACTGGTCGTAAAAATAAAAATGGTATAATTAACAGCTTACCAACAGGAAGCAACTTAAATGAATCTCAGAATCAACCTAGTACATCAATTTCCACTTCATCGCAATTTAATAAAGAAACTGTCAATCATACTGGAAAAAAGACCAGTCTTACAAAGTTTGGGTTAACTGTGTTTTTTATGATGGTTTTGTCGAACGAATTAAATGACATTCACCCGAACACTTCTAAACCAAAGAATGAAAACTCAACAAAATTACAGGAAACAAGCTCTGGGCACACTAAAAAAATTCGAACTTTACCAAAATTTTCTATTCGCAATAAAAAGGAAGACGATATTGGAAGAAAGCCTAGCTCGTTTAAAAGCGTGGTAGTTGGGATAAAAGACTCTACCTTCTTAATGAGTTTCGAGAAGTACGATATAAGTATGATCTTGTTTTGAAAAATGTTCAAATAAGTTTATTTCAGGTGATGAATTATCTTTTCAACAACTTCGAGAAATAACATTCCAAAATGGATGTGTTTTTCACATTCCCAAATATTATGATGCGCCAGACTTATTAAATGGGTTTATTGGCTCTGGGACTAGGAGTATTGCTATGTAATTTTTTGTCGCTTCAGGCTTTTCGTTTTAATACACAAATTTTATTTACAGGATGTTCAAAAAAAGGCACTTTTCGTGATTTTTACATGAATTCTTTACCCGAAAATTTTTTATAATGTCCATTATAGGATGATTTTATGCGGAGAATCGATTGCGCGCATTCTCGAAGCACAAAAATGCTTAAACATAGGTCACCCAAGGGGGGGGGGGGTACAGCACCCTCTACCACTCATCATCGGACCTTCCGCTTTTATAGTCATTCATCCATCCATCATGAGGGTTCGTGTACCCCCCTCCAATTCATTCATCATGTACATTTTTGAAAATTTTTATAAATATTAATTTAAAAAATATTTTTTGAATAATTTTTCTTTCTGGATCCTATCCACAGATATAAATTAACACCATACAATTTTTCTTTGAATGCATTAATTTTTTATCATGTACCACACATGTACAACCTCCCCCCGAAATTCGGGGGGGGGGGTTGCCCGTAACCCGCAGGCTAAAATGAGTTTTGCCCTCAAATTTTGCGGGCGAGACTCATTTCGCCCGCGGGATGCGGACGAGTCTCAAAAATTTTCTATTTTTTAGCAAAAATCGTAATTTTTTAAAGCATTTTTAGCTTAAAAAAGTGTTTTTCAAAAAAAATTTGGCGCGAATAAACATAAGGGGACCAAAGTGATTGTTGAAAAAATTTTTGAAAAAAATCACTTTATTTTTTCCCAAAATTTTCGAAAAAAACATAAGGGGAGACCAGTGGCGTAGCTACAGGGGGTACCAGGGGTACCGGTATCTCTCTTACGGGCCGAAAAACATAAAAAACATAAGGGTCCCCCCTTATGATTTTTTAGAAAAAAGGCTTGGTACCCCCCCCCTTAAAAAATTTCTGGCTACGCTCCTGGGGGAGACTAAGGTGATTTTTGAAAAATTTTTGAAAAAATTGAAAAAAAATCATCTTGGTTCCCCTTATGTTTTTTCCCGCCTGCAGAAAGTCAAAATTTTTGGGGGGTGTTTGTACATTGTGTCATGTACCCCCTTGAAAGGCCATTCATCCATCCATCCTGAGGGCCGGTGTACCCCCCCCCCCTCCTACTGGTGAACTATGGCTTCAAATATCCTGATTCAGAGGGAAATGATTATTTTTTATTCAAAAACCCAATTTTTCCCTGAATCGGGTTCAATAAAGGTTTTCACACTTCAGGAATGCGCGCAATCGATCCCACGCATCCAATTATCCCTATAGGGATCATTTTTAGAAAAAAATTATCGGGTCCCAAATTCAGTTAAAAATCACAAAAAGTGCTCTTTTTCTTGAGCATCCTGTAAAAATGTTTTTATTTTAGAGAAGTCAAATACGTTGGCATTTCATTAAAAGTAGCAATCAAACGTTTAAGATCTTCTGACTATACAAATTTTTATAAAAAGAATGTCCGTCGAGAAGTTGAACTGTATAAAAAAATTCGAAATAAAAATGTAAGCATTTGATAGCTAATGTACACAGTGTTCCAAAAAAACTGGATTTTGAGCGATTTTTTCGAAAATATTCAAATTTTTTAAATTTTCATAAAAATAACCCTATGCGAGAAAGAAACAAATTCTATACGAGAAATCGATTGCGCGCATTTATACCTTGAAATCCTTGAAACGCTTCTTACCTGATTCAGGGAAAAGATGGCAGACACTGTAAATCCTGGAAGACACTGTAAATCCTGGCAGACACTGTAAAAATCGAGTATAAAATTTTTAGATCGTTAACTTGATAAATGCTTATATTGTTTCGAGCTCATTGCATAATAAAAATTTTTATTTGATTATGGAATTCGGTGGTCTTCCATTACGGGCTTGGATTTTAGATCGAGAAAAGTGTTTTGATAATCCAACCGGGGAAAAACAATTCAAATACTTACTATATCAATTGTTAAATGGAGTCGATTATTTGCACCAACTTGATACAATTCATGGGGTTTGTGTTAAGTACATGAGAGGTCAAAAGCTCTAGTTATCAGAAGCAAGGGTATAGAGAGAAGGGGGGGGGGAGACTTTTCCAAAAAAGGCTGTTTTTCTCAAAAAATATAAGGGACCCCTTATATTTAGAGATTTTTTAAAACTTTTGGCCCACGGGAGGGGGGGGGGGGCAACTCCCCTTCCTGCGCCATTGGGGGAGGGGTGAGGTCAAGCCAAAAAAACCTATCGATTCGGTTTAATGGTTCTTCTAGAATCATCGGTTCGTTTATTTATCTAACAATTAATTTTTATAGCATTTAAACCCAGATAATATTATGGTTGGTGAAAAATTTAATTTAAAAATAACCAATCTTGGATTTGGACGTTTATTGGAAACCGAGGATGTATTAATTGATACTATTATAACAAATTTGAGTTACAGTGCACCAGAAATATTATGTAAAAAATATGGGAAAAGCGGTAATTTATTTTTTATTTTACAGGGTGAGCCATAAAAACCCGGATTTTTCCGATTTTTCACAAATTTTCATGTTTTTTAATTTTCACCAACATAACCCTATAGGGGGTTTTTCTATGCGATAAATTGCGCGCAATGCCGAACATTGAAAACCGTGCCTGATCCTGAATTCGCCTATTTTCGTTTCATTTCACACATAAATCATTATCAGGGAAGCGTTTTCAAGATTCGGCATTGCCGAACTTTGAAAACGCCAAACTTCGGCAATGCTCGCAATAGATTTCTCGCATAAAAACCCCATATATGATTATTTTGATGAAAAGTAAAACACGGAAAAATTTTTGAAAAAAATCGCAAAAATCCTGTTTTTTTATGACTCATCCTGTATTTTAATTTTTTTATTATAGTCGACATCTGGTCCATTGGCAGTATCTTCTTTCATATATTAACCGGTCAAAGTTTATTAGAAATCACTCGACCATTTAACAAAATAATTTTAATGTCACTTGATCAGAAAAAATTCTCACACACTTTCGATCCAGAATGGATAGATCTAAAAAAGGGGTTTGTCGAAAAAGAAAATAAACCGCCTATTTTTGCATATCTTGACAAAGAAGAATTTTTGTTTAATTATGATATACTCATAAAAACATGCGACAATATAATTAATAAAAAAGGAATAGAAACAATGTTTCATAGTCAACAAAAGATGCTTGAATATGTATGCATGCTTTATACATTTTCATCAATTAATCGAAAAGAATTTATGCGCACTATGGGGAAGAAATTGTTTCCAACAAATTTCGGTAGTTTTTATTTACAAAAACTTAAAGGACCAGTCCAGTAATTTACAACCATATGAAAAATGATATATTCGGAAAGATCATGAAAAATGGAGCATTTTTTGTTTTTACGGCATGTTCTGAATCGTTGTAGTTTTCGAGATAATTGCGTTTGAAATTTGTATTTGTGTACAAGCTCTTCGTTATAATACACAAACTTTTTTGAATTTTTTGAGAAAAAATCGATTTTTGCGTTACTCTTTTAAATTTTCATAAAATGAATATTGTAGCAATTTTTTTACGAACAAAATGACACTAAAATTATCCAATTTGAACATTTTTTGGGTTATTGAAGTGAAAATATGAATCAGAGTTTTCGTTTCATAACCCAAAACAATGTTCAAATTGGATAATTTTGGTGTCATTTTGTTCGTCTCATTTAGCTATAAAAAATTGCTACAATGCTCATTTTATGAAAATTTAAAAAATCAATGCAAAAATCGAGTTTTCCGCAAAAAATTCAAAAAAGTTTGTGTATTACAACGAAGAGCTTGTACACAAATACAAATTTCAAACGCAATTATCTCGAAAACTACAACGATTCAGAACATGCCGTAAAAACAAAAAATGCCTCATTTTTCATGATCTTTCCGAATATATCATTTTTTCATATGGTTTTAAATTACTGGACTGGCCCTTTAAATGTTATAATTTTTAGAGAAAGGAAGTCAATTATTAGCATCGATGTTGGAAATAGAAATAGAAAAGAGAATTTTAGTAAATGAAGCGCTGAAAGGTGAATATTTTACTGAATTTGGTATAGTTCTTATTAAACATGAAGCAAAATCACGAAAATTCGTGAAATGTTGAGCATTTTTTGTTTCTACAGTAAATTCTGAATCGTTACTTTTTTCGAGATATAGTCAGTTTCATGAGAACACTGAAAAAAATTTGGGCACCATAGCGCAGTGCAATTGACTATTTAGGCACTAACGCTTAAAAGTTCGAATCATAGGTGTATAAGGGGGTGGTAGTTCAGAGCGGTTGCGGTACGTTTGACGACCTTTTTTTTGGTCGACGCGCTTCACGTCACAAATTTTTTTAACGTGCCGCAAGCGCATGCGCTACGTTTGTTATTTTTTCCTTGCGGCATGCGATACGTTTTCATTTTTCGGGCCTCGTGCGGCTGTATCAGGGTGGGAGGCTCCCACCCCCTATATTTCTATGGTTCGAATCCCACTTGCATCCAATTGTTTTTAACTTTTTTTACTTTTTATTTATTTAAAAGAAAGGCGGCATTTTTTATAACTCGCCAAGACAAATTTTTTTCAAATTATCCAATTTGACAAATGTTTTGGGTTATTGAAACGAAACAATGTTTCATGTTTTCGTTTTAATGACCCACTAAAACACACTATGTCACCAAAGTTGCTGGCAAGTGTCCCCGAACGACTTGACCTACCAATATTCTTTTCGCTTAGCTACAGAAATGGGTGCAGAAAAATTTGATGATTTAGCACAGGATGTTCAATAAATCTTGTACTATTTAAAATCCTCATTTCTCAGCGAGTTTACTTCTATTTTTCATCAACCATATAAACTCTATATTCCTACAAATACTGACTTTGACCATGTTTTCGGGTATGTCGAGTTATTAGAAGTCGTCAACTCCTTTTTTGCTGACAATTCGGCTATTTTTTGTACTCGAGGGTTTTTGGCCATGGAGGTCATAATTCTGACGGATTTGACCATTTTTAACATAAAGGGGTACTCCTGCAAAAAAAAGCGGAGTTGACGACTTCTAATAACTCGACATCCCGAAAACATGATCAAAATCAGTATTTTTAGGAATATAGAGTAGAAAATTAGGTTTAGGCTTTGGGGTTTATTTTATGAATACAAAAGAACATGAAAAAGCTACAGACAACTATGACCAGACGATGCTGCACTGGGCAGCTCAGGGTGACTTAGATGTAGTTCAATGGTTGGTGGAATATGAAAAAGCTAATGTTAAGACTACAGAAAATTATGGCCAGATGATGTTACACTGGGCAGCTCAAGAGAATAAATGGGATGTCGTCCAATGGTTGGTAGAACATGGAAAAGCTAATGTTGAGGCTACAGACAATTATGGCAAGACGGTGCTGCACTGGGCAGCTCAGGGTAACTTAAATGTCGTCCAATGGTTGGTGGAACATGGAAAAGCTAATGTTGAGGCTACTGACAATGATGGCCGGACGGTGCTGCACTGGGCAGCTCAGGGTAACTTAAATGTCGTTCAATGGTTGGTGGAACATGGAAAAGCTAATGTTGAGGCTACTGACAATGATGGCCGGACGGTGCTTCACTGGGCAGTTTGTGGTAACTTAGATGTAGTCCAATGGTTGGTGAAACATGGAAAAGCTAATGTTGAGGCTACAGACAATGTTGGCCGGAAGGTGCTGCATTGGGCAGCTCAAGAGAATAAATGGGATGTCGTCCGATGGTTGGTGGAACATGGAAAAGCTAATGTTGAGGCTACAGACCATATTGGCCGGAAGGTGCTGCATTGGGCAGCTCAAGAGAATAAATGGGATGTCGTCCGATGGTTGATGGAACATAGAAAAGTTAATATTAAGGCTACAGACAATTTGGGGCGGACGGTGCTTCACTGGGCAGCTCGTGGTAACTTAGATGTAGTCCAATGGTTGGTGGAACATGGAAAAGCTAATGTTGAGGCTATAGACAATGATGGCCGTACGGTGCTGCACTGTGCAGCTCAAGTGGATAAATGGAATATCGTCAAATGGTTGGTGAAACATGAAAAAGTTAATGTTGAGGCTACAGACAAGTATGGCAGGACGGTGTTGCACTGGGCAGCTCGAGAGGGTAAATGGGATGAGGTCAAATGGTTGGTGGAATATGGAAAAGTTAATGTTAATTCTACAGACTTGTATCACAGGACGGTGCTGCACTGGGCAGCTCAAAAGAAGAAATGGGATGTCATCCAATGGTTGGTGGAACATGGCGCTGATGTTAATGATATAGACATTGATGGCAAGACTCCACTTAATTTAGTCTAAGAAGGAAAATACAAAAAAATGGCTGAATATCTTTAAAAAAGATATTAGAATCCGGAGAACAAGCTGGTACTGGATCATCTGCAATGGCAGATGTTATTACTTGACCAGAGGATTTTGCTGACTTACTTTGTGAGAAACAGGAGGACTAGCTTAAGCTGCTTGGCAAAAATCAATCATTTAAAAATCATGTTTTCTACTGTTTGGTTCAAATCGTTAGCCATGAGTAAGTTTCGTGGCTGACTGTTCCAAAATTACAGTGAGTAAAAAAAAGTAGACTTTTTGTGATTTTTGTGTCAAATTTTTCAAAAAATTTTTTTTCAAAATGATCTTATAGTGGTTTTTTAAGTGAGAAATCAATTGCGTACATTGGCGAATCATGAAAACGCTTCCCTGAAGCGTTTTTTTTCTTTTAAATAAAAATCTAAATTCGTCTGTTTTTAATAAAATCGCTTTAAAAATTCATTGAAAAATTGCGAAAATCTACTTTTTTTACGAATTTAGGGTCAGGGAAGCGTTTTCATAATCTGGCAATGTGCGCAACTGATTTCTCACATAGAAGTGTATGCTGGATCCAATAAGTATTTTTGAGCAAAACTCATGTTTTCGTGTCAATATCCAGGCTTTTTCAAAAAATGAAGGCTTTTTAATGTTGCAAATTAATGTCGATATTTGGTTTAGAAGTCGATGTTTGATAAGATTTTCGACTGTAGTAGGGTTTTTCTAGTCGAAGAATCGATTGCGCGCATTGCCGAGGCATGGGAAATTTCCCTGATTCAGGAAATACAAAGTTTTTGAGCCATTTTATGGGTATACCCCTCGTAGGGGCATCTTCCCGTGGTCAAAATCAAAAAATTTCTTCAGATTCGTATTCCCCATATCGGAAAACCCCCTGTATTTAACAATTTAAAATACAGAATTTCATTCAATTTGGAGAACTTTTTGACAATTTGGTTTTTTGACCCCATGGGAGGCCAAAACTCGAATTTTCAAAAAGTTTTCCAATTTGGCTGAAATTTTGCAGGGTTTTCCGACACAGAGAACTCGATTCTGAAGAAATTTTTTTGATTTTGACGCTGTACGGTGCCCTTATGAGGGTAAATCACTAAAAGGCCTGTTGTAAGCCATTTTTGATCATATTCTCGAATCTATGCCAAAAAATAACGCCAGATTCATGATCAGCGCTTACAAAGACCCTAGAAAGGTCGAAAATTTCGTCAAAAATCGAATTGTATAGCCAAATATCAACAATTTAAAATATAGATGCATTTTTGAGGCCTAGCTTTTTGAAAAAATCTGTATATTAACACGAAAACATGACCTATTCTCAAAAAGACCGATTGGATCGTATTCAGATACACTCTTATTCAACACTGAAAAAAACTATAGCCAAAAATGGTGTAAAATGTCAAAATTTCGATGAAAGAAGTCAAATAAAGGTGTTTTTGGACCCCTTGATT